>PVKA01039223.1:0-19624 GCA_004027165.1 Ctenomys sociabilis
TTACAGCTCAGCTTAATATTATGGGCTCACGATGTATACTTCATTTTTATACCTTTATACTTTTCTGCTGGATGGTTAAGACCTAGGTAGATCAAAACTTATATACCAACACATGAACTTTATATTTCCTATGTGGTCATTGAAGTCTTCTCAGGGTTTATCTTGTAGTCCTGTACATTATTCTGTAGTTCCTTTGTCTCAAACATTCAATTCTAAACTACTACCAAAAATGATTAAACATGTAGATGCAGCTTAGAGAATGCTTGTGTTATGAATGCTCATGAACCAGTCATCAAAAAGAAAAGACGTGGGAGAATGGAACAGGGCACAGCTTCTTATGTATACCCTGGTGATCACAATCCTTTTTCTTCTTCATGTCAGAAATAAAAATAAATTTCTGTGTTGCTTCTTTTGCAAAAACCTAGTACTTATATAGAAGCATCTAAATGATAGTGTGTGCTACAGAGGTTCGGAGATGCTTTCCATAAAAAAAACAAATAGTAAATATTTCAGTCTTCACAGTCCATATTGTCTTTGTTACAGCTATTCAGCTCAGCCATGGTAGAGCAAATATGCTTAAGGCAATGTGCAAAACCATATGGGTGCTGGTATTACATGAGGCGAACCTACAAGGCAAAGGGCACACAGCTTTGATTCTTCAGCCAGAATAGCTTAAGCCTTGCTTTATACATTTACTGTTAAAATTTAAATAAATAGTTTATCATTTGGGGCTTTTAACTCTTTTTTTTTACCCCAGTGTTATGTTTGCAAAATATCCATATCAAAGCTATGATTTTTTATTTTACTTTCATTACCCTATATTCTACTACATAAATATTTCCTTATTCAGTATCTTATTCTACTGTTGATGAATGTTTAAATTCCATAAAATTCTATTAAAGGTTACTATAAGTATATTACACATTGATAGATGTATGCAGATGAATGGGTTTTACCAGTATGTATAGTTATGAATATAATTCTTGGGCCAAAGAACATGCACAACTCTTAAGTAATGTTCATAATATTTAAGGCTATTTCCCAAAATGGTAGAATTCAGTAACATTAACGCTAGAATAATATGTTAATACCAGTTGTTCCCCATTTTCATCATATATGCAGTTTTAGGTAGATTTTCCACATGTACTTGGACAAAGAATTTTTATGAAATATTTTTCTCAGTTCCCCTTTACTCATGTCATATCACATCCTTCCTTTATGGAGGAAATTCTTCATATTTTTTAAATATAAAGCTAATATTTAAGCTAGCACATATATTCCATGAACACTAAATATAATTGTTGTTGAAATTTTGAACTTAAACGTTGTCTTATAGCACAAATTTTTTTCCAGTGTATTCATCTCAGACACCTATTTTTATATTGTCTTTTTTTTTTTTTTTTTTTGTATTTAGGGAAGGCTCTACAGGAAGTTCAGTCTCACTACTAGATCAGACTTGTACTGATGCACCTGTTTACAGCCTCCCAAGAGCCGGGATGACGCGTGTTACCACTCCCAGTCTCAATTGCTGTCTCAACGTGCCCTAGGGGCGGGGCTAGAATGGTAGGCCTGCTGATCGAACCCCCAGCCCCTGTGCTTGCTAGCAGAGACTTTAATCCACTGAGCTATTTGGTTGGCCCTGTATTAAATATTTAAATTCAGTGGGTCTGATTTATTTTCAATTTTTGTCTGTTCTTTATATATCTTTTGTATGTTCTTCTTTTTTATCTCTGAAGGACAACTGGCTAAAATTTTCCCACTCTTTGGATTATCTTTTTACTCTATCATTAATTTCTTTTGCCTTGAAAAATCTTTATAAGAGGATGAGATCCCAGTTGATGAATCTCTGCAGTATTTTCCATTTTCCCATGTGATCAGGATTTTGTTCATGAAGCCTCTGCTTATAGCTTTGCATTTAAGAGTTCTGCTTATTTTCTCTTCTAGAATGTTTCTGTCTAGATCTATTTCAATTGGAGTTTAGTGGACAGTGAGACATGGGTCTAGCTCTAGTATTTGACATATTGAAGTCAATTTTTCCACCACCATTTATTAAAGAGGCTATATTTCTTACAGTGAATAAGCTTTCCCCTTTGCCAAAGATAAGATGGCTGAGTATTTACTTCTTCATTTTCAAACTTGTTCCTTTGCTCTTAAGCTCTTTCTTTTTTCTTTTTCATTTTTTTTTTTCTGCAGGTACCATGTTGCTTTCTGACAGTAGCTCTGACGTCAAGGACTTCAACTCAAGTAACTTCAAGTCAAGAATGTTGCTTTTGTTGCCTAGTATTGTTTATGCTATTCTAGATCTCTTCTGGTTGCATATGAATGCTAGGAATATTTTCTCATTCTATGAGGTATACTAATGATATTTGAATCACCACTACATTAAATATGTACAACAATTTCCAGGGTATCACTACTTGTACTGTAGTTTTCAATGTAAATATATTTTATTTTCCTAGTAGACTGATTCCTGGGTATTTCATTTTTAATTATATTGTAAAATATGTTGTTTCCCCAATTTTTCTCTTAGTTAAGTTGGTTGTCTGTATACAAGAATGCTACTGATTTTTAAGTGTTGACTTTGAATCCAGCTATACTAATCCATTTGTTTATTTAATTTAGAAATCTTTCTGTGGAGTTTTGTCACTCTTCTATGTAGAGTATCATGTTATCTGCAAATGGTGATAACTTAATTTCTTTTTCTATTCATATTCCATTTATTTCCATTTCTTGTCTACATTTTCTTGCTAATGCTTCCAAAACTACATCATGGTGCTAAAGTATATTGATCCTGACTTTAGAGCGAAAGGTGCCAGTCTTTCCCATTTAGTATAATGTTGGATGCTGGTTTGTCATAGATGGCTTTCATCAGATTGAAATAAAGACTATCTATTCCAAATTTCTGTAGGCTTTTAATCATGAGTGGAAGTTGGATTTTATCAAGTTTCTTCTGAGTCTGCTGAGATGATCACATAAGTTTTGTCTTTGACTCTGTCGATATGGTGTATTTACATTTATAGATTTGCCTATGTTGAATTCATTCCTGGAATAAATCCTACTTGGTCACGGTCAATAATTTTGATGATTTGCTACATTGTTTACCAGTATCTTATTAAGGATTTTTACATCCATGTTCATTAGGGAAGGTGCCTATAATGCCATTTTGTTTTTGTCCTTTTCTTGTGTTAGTAGTAAGGTAATGCTCTCTTCTAGTTTTTATATCAGGGTAATACTTGCTTTCACGAATGAATTTGGAAGTATTGTTTCACTTTCACTTTCATTAAAGATTTTCAACAGCAGTGGCATTAGATCATCTATAATAGTCTTGTAGAATTTAGCAGTAAAATTCATCAGCCACATCTCATAGAATACCTATCCTTGTTTTTTATGCATTCTGGCAGCATAGAGTATTATTTCCCATTCTTTCCAACTTTTAGTCCATGATTACCTATCAAGTTAAATGTGTTTCTTATTTTTAAAATATGTTTTATGCATGCAGTGTATTGTTGAGTCTTGCTTCTTGATTCATTCTGCCAATCTGTCTTTTTTCAATTGGCGAGTTGATGGTTATAACTGACATGTGTTAGCTTATGCTTCTCATACAATTTCCCAGTTATGGGTATCGTATTCTACCAACTCTAATTACTTGCTCTGCCTGGTGACGTCTTTTCCTGATTTTCTTGGACTTTCAGCCTTCTTTATCTCTTTATAAAATATCCTACAGAGCATTTGGGAAGCTGGTTTAGTGTTCATGAATTTTTTGCAGTACTTTGTGTCATAAAATCATCTTATTCCTGCATTGGTTTTGAAAGACAGTTTTGTAAGGTGCATCAACCTATATTGGAGGTTGTTTTTTGTTTTGTTTTGTTTTTCAAGGCTCAAAGGAGTTCACTGCCAGGTCTTTTAGACTTTAGGATTTGTGTTGCAAAATCTTCTGTGATTTTTCATATATAGGTATTCTTTTTCTTTTCCCTAATTATTTTTAGTATTTATTTATTTTGGAATTTTGAGACAGGCTATCTTTATGTAGCTCAGGCTGGCCTTAAACTCACTATGTAGATCAAGTTGACCTCAACCTCATGGCAATCTGCTTGCCTCGGCTTCCTCAGTTCTAGGATTACAGGTGTGTATAATTATTTCTGACCTCTAACCAGTTTCAAAATTCTATACTTAGAGCCAGTGACACAGCTCAGCACACTAAGTGACTGCTTAAGCAAGTGCATGGACTGTGGTTCAGTCCTTGACATCTCATACCACACTGGCCCTGCTCCCAGGCATACTGAGCCGATCACCAAGACTAGGCATGGTGGTGCACACCTGTAATTTCAGCACTTAGGAGGCTGAAAACAGGAGGATCACTGTGAGACTGAGCGGTGTAGTGAGAACCTGTGTCAAATACATAATAAATAAAACTATTCTTGTGCTCAATCTTTGGAATCTTAATTATTATATGTGTTGGTTTAGATTTACTTTTGTTATGGCTTCTTGAAGTTCTATTCGCCTCATTTATTGGTATGTGAAATTCTTTATCCATGTTTGGGAAGCTTTCTGCCATTACTTCTGTGAGGAAGATTTTATGACATTTGCACTATGTGTGGTTTTCTCATGGACTCTGATCAGTCTTTTTTTTTCATTATCCTTTTTTTATTTTTGTTTTATTAAAGTACAAATATCAATGAGACAGTTTTAAGATACCTTGACAAGATGGATTTGATAAACTAATACACTGCAAACTGTTTTCATAATGTTTTGGTATCATAGAAGGTACATACATGATATTATACTTACTGACATTATTATACCATATGTCTCTTCTCAGTAAATAGTGTAGCTGTTTGCATATCTTATTTTTTATTCCTGAATTACATCAAAGATTCAATAATCAATACTTTCTACCTTGTTACTTTCCTAGTGGTTGTCCATAGTACTAGAAGCCGACATAATATCCTGTCCCACCGCCATTACTGCAAAACTTGCCACTCATAGAATTATGTAGAAGCACAGCGTTATCTATCCCAACTGTATTTTCCATACACACACATCATGATTCTTTCTTTCTATACCCCTTCCTTTGCCTACACCTGTCAGAGAAGGGCACTCCATTGTCATTCAACTAACTTAGGTGCTTCAACTCAACAACACAATCCAACACAGTCCAGCATTCCACAACAATAGTGAGTTATCTGAAGAAGTTGTCCACCATAGCCATTTACAGCTCAACTTAATATTATGGCCCCGTGATGTATACTTCATTTTTATACTTTTCTGCTGGATGGTTAAGACCTAGATAGAACAAGACTTATATACCAACCCATGTACTTTATGTTTCTTATGAGGTCAGTGAAGTCCCTTCAGGGTTTATCTTGTAGTCCTGTACCTTATTCTGTAGATCCTTTGTCTGTGTCATCCATGTGGATGAGTCACGGCCAATGCTTGATCAGTTTGCTCTCAGAGAGAGCCTGAGAGAAAGTTTTCTCTCCATGGGACTCTCCCCAGGTACACTATGGAACTTCAATCTCTTTCCTCTGTGGCTCCATAATCTCCTTGTTCAGAAAATTTGGAGCTCAACTGAGTTTCATGATGTTGCATTACAGGTTCTCCTATGTCCTGAGTCTTTGTTGACCTTGAAAGGCTAGAGCCAAAATGTTGGCTGGCCTTGTGGCTATTCTATTTCTCCAACTTTGATCTATGGACTTAGGTTGTTAACCATCCAGAAGAAAAGCTGATTAGTATCCTGCAGCATATGGCATTCACTTTGCCTTATCTGACTCAATTGATTTATATTGAAGTGATGCCACTTGAACACATACTCATAAGTGAAATAAACCAGACACACATGTGTAAATATCATACAGTCTCCCTAGTATAAGAAGCAAAAAGCAAAAATACAAATGAAGACTCTGATCAGTCTTATGTCGGTCGTATTTGATTCAGCTTACAGCTATTGATTGAGTTTTCATGTTCCCTTCTACTTTGGAGATAGCTTTCTTTCTGTAGTCACGATCTGTCTTCTAGATCTGATATTCTATTTCATTTTCGTCATGATTTCTTTTATGTTTTTATCTGAGAATTTATTTCTTCTATAACCACATGCATTTTTTTTCTAGTCTGCTGGTACCATTTCAGACAGTTCCAGTATGTTTCCCGTGATTTCTTTTATCTCATTGTTCTCTGGACTTTTCCTGGATGGACTAGAGTTCTGGGTTTGCATTTTGCTTTTCTGTATTATTATTTCCTATGTATTTTAAGTGTTCTGTGTTGGTGTTTGTAGATATCTTATGACAGAAAGCTTTACCACTAGTATCAAAGTTTCCATAGGAAATGCTTATCCTTCAGAGTTGTGTTCTAGGTGTGGTGATTCTTGTTCTTTTTAACAATCTCAAGAACATATCTTCTCAATTTATTAAAGGTAGAAGTTGCTGTCTATTTGGCTTAGCACCTTTTCCTTTGGTACTGGACTAGTACCAGTCCACAGAATGGCTATGATGCCAGAAAAAGAGATATCATACAGGGAGGATTAACTGATTGTAACACATATAATGTATTGGATAAAGGAATATGATTAGGTGTAACAATAAGATCAGCATAGTCTAACAAATACAAACTATGCTAACTATCAATATGGTACCTTTAACCATAGGTGCAAACACCATTACATAACAAAATATAACATAAATGAAGAACTTGCATGCAGGAAAATTTGCATTGGTAGCCTGGTTTTTGTGTGTGAGTGTTTGGGTCTTATACAAGAGAGACAGGGAATAAAACATGGATATGAATGAGGAGAAATATAGTAGAAGATGTAAGGCAAAGGCTGATCTCCCAAGTTTTGGGAAACTAGGGAAGAGCACATTCAAGAAAGAATAAAATAAAAGGCAAATGAATATTGAAATGAACCAGAAAATAAGAGACAACATTCAGTCATGTGAAGGTACCATAAAATCAAGAGAAATAGTTGAGGGAAAATAAAATGAAGCTGAATAGAACAAAACAAAATAAACGTATGAAAGCTAAAAAAAAAAAAAAAAAAAAAAAAAAAAAAAAAAAAAAAAAAAAAAAAAAAAAAAAAAAAAAAAAAAAAAAAAAAAAAAAAAAAAAAAAAAAAAAAAAAAAAAAAAAAAACACAACAGTTGACTAAAAAATAAAACAAATCAATTAAACAAAGAAAAGGAAAACAATCAAATTTCTCAGGTGCTCTGCAGCAGTGTTTACATGTCCCAGCAATGTGCTGGGCAACATTTCTATAGGATTTTTGCTGTGTATAAGACTGATTTTGCCTGTAGATGTGGGGGCTAGGACTGGTTTTCCGTAGACAGTGTTTTGGATGTCTACTTCTCTGTACTGTATTTTGATGGTACTCTTACAGTTGCTATGATACCCTCAAGGAGGTAATGAGTGTCTACTTCTGGACCTTCCAGAGTCACCTCTGTTCTACAGCACTAACTTCTCTTAGAGTCAGGGGGATGATTTTTCCCCATAGTGGGCCAGGGTTACTTGCTTGCTTGTACCATGAAGCAAAGGCTACTTTGCTAGTCACAGACCAGAAGGATGCTTCCAGCCCTCTGTACTTTGGCTAAAATTAGCTTTTGGAAGCCACTGGAACAGAGTTGGAGTGGTCCCTGCTTCTACATTTCAGCAGAATTTTCCCTAGTCTGCTTCCCCAGAGTTAACTGTGCTCTGTGACTGGATGATGTTTCCCTCATCACACTCCAGAACTCAGGCAGGGAAACCAACATTTTTCTGCTTAGGTTGGCCCCAAACCCTTTGCAATAAAATGGCAGCCCAGCCACCACACTTTTGTTCTATGTGTCTGGGTGAAAAACACAACCGGTTCACCTCACTCACCAGCTGTTGGCTCTGCAGCACCCTGCAGAAAATAGCATCCCATCATGCTGGGTTACTCCACTGAGGTGGCATCTTTCCCCTTTATTGGAATATTTCTAGGAATGGAAGTTCCTACTTGGGCTTCTGCTTTGCCTGCAGGCATTAGAGCTACAGGCTATGATTGCAGTTGAATTTCTCTGAGTAGCTCCACTAGAACTTCTCCTTCATTCCAGCCATGTTGAATCCGCCAAAACAAACATATTAAAAAAAAATAATAGACATGAGAAATAGATTTAACATATCCAATTTACTAGGTAGGAAAACAAAAGTTCCATTATCTCAAAAATAAACACAGATTTCCATTAAAGCTGATGAGGTATCCCATTTGGTGTCTATTACTTTTTTCTTCTCCCACCAGAAAAACATATGTTAAAAAATTATGAACTAATCAATGACTCTTACAAACATGGGAAACTTGGATCCACTCTATGTATATTAAAGCAAGGATATGACCATATTGTTGAAAATAATTTTAGATTAAACACACCACTAACGGGCATAAAATACATATATCCATGATAGTTACATACATCCTTTTTAGGAAGGAATCAAATATATTGAACCTTCATAAATTTCATGAGCATGCACAAATGGTAAATGATTGTGTGTGTCAGGAATGAACACAATGTTCAGGATAAAACTTTCTAAGAATGAAAGCAAACATTAAAAGTTAACATCAGAGAAAAAATACAAAGATTATCAAATAAGTAATGATAGATACTAAAACATTCAAATACAATATTATAAAAGGTTTTGTAGTACAAATGAAGAAAGTGTCATGACTGAATAATTTTAAGCAAGAGAAGGAATTAACATCTGTATATACCCTTTAAATTTTAATGTTTTCATTTTGAAGATATGAAAAGTTATTTCATGAAACATAATCTTCTTAAAAATGTTAGCAAACTACTCTCTTAATTTACTGATAAGAGACATCTGCTATAATAATGTCTGTAAGTATAATATCATGTATGCACCTTCTATGATACCAAAACATTATGAAAACAGTTTGCAGTGTATTAATTTATCAAATCCATCTTGTCAAGGTATCTTAAAACTGTCTCATTGATATTTGTACTTCAATAAAACAAAAATAAATAAATAAATATCTTTGCAAACTACAGTTAAGAACCTATTTCTCTAAATATACTCATGCATAAATCCACACATTCTGGTTATCAATGGATGGAGGGAACAGTGTAACGTCATAACATGGTCACTGAAATACAATTCCTTAATAATTCATTTTCTGTAGATGTGTGTACATTGCAAAAAAAAAAAATACACCAAGGAACAAAATATAATACCTGTGGAAAAACTAAAGTTGAAATGGTCTTTCATTAAATTTGATGATTTAAAAATTAAGCAACCCTTGAAAAAATATCTGCTGAATAATGAAAACAAAAAGTTTTAGAAAGCCTACACTTACCATGCAGACCACATGAAATAACATGACTTCTATTAAACAAGATTGATAACTTAGAAAAGAATACAATCAGCTGAAAGGAAGAAGAAAAATTTGAAAACTTGATGAATAAATATAAGTACAACCTTTACCACTGCCTTCATATTTATTTTGACTTCTTAGTTAATCAGTTACATAGATTGTCACTGCCTTCTTCTTCCTCTAGAGTAGTGACAGCCTTTATTTGAAATGATTCTTTTGCTTTATTTTGGTCATTTTCAGATTTTTGTTTGTTTGGTGGGTTGGTTTTGGTTAGGGAATTCTAGGTGGAACCAGCAGGTTTTACAGAGAATTACATCTCCAGTCCCTTTCAAAATGAATTAACATATAATTCAGAAATATGATTTTTTAAGAACAGGGAAGGATCTTCTCTGTTTGGCTCCATTTCTTTTTCAATTAGTGTGGATTCCTAAACTGCAGTTTGGTGCAGTAGAATTTATAATTTTAGTATTAGGCATGCCTTTTGAATTTCTGCCTTTTCCCTGATGTGTTTCATAAATAATTTTAATAAACGTTTGTAAAACTCTGGTTTCCAGTTTTATGACATTTCATGTTAGAGTTTCTGAAAGTTATTTTAAGTGTCACAAAGAACCATGTCACAGTTGTTTGGAAAATTCACTTGGAACAAGGTACTCTTTGACTTATATAAGAAAAAGAATTTGCATTCTTTTAAATATTTCTCACATCCTTTGCAATATATGAGCCTATCTATTTTGGGAATTTTTTTTTCATTCAACATACTGATTTATTCAAAATTCCCAATGAATCTTTAAATGCACACATATACATGAACATGTACACACACATGCACACACAAGTCTTTGAACTAGTGAATAAGTTCAACAAAGCCTTAGGATACAAAATCAATATTACAAGCACTGTGGAAAACAGCAGGATTTCACTGCATATTTATGATTGGCCTTGAATTCTCTATATAAGCCAGGTGAGCCTTGAATTCATGGTGATCTCCTGCCTTACATTATGAAGTGCTAGATTTATAAGTGTGTGCCACCATGCATTCCTGGCTTTATTTTGGGAATTATTTTGATAGTCACCTGTACACTTGACTTTCATAAATTATGCCTTTTACATAATATTGATGACATTCAGGTCCATCCTACTTTTTTTTTAAATTTCTAATTAAAGCATTAAGAAGACAGTGTGCTGTGAAGTATTTTAGCCTCCAGCATTCACCTGGGGGTACTCTTTTTTGCACTGGGGAGTGCTAACTGGAATGCAAAATTTCTTTCATTTCCTGCCAAAATTTAGATTCTATTTTTGCCTAAAGAGGAAGAAAAACGTATTATACAGAGTCTATGCCTCTGTGATTGTCAGTTCTCCTGCCAGTTTTACTTTAGCACCATAGAACTGCGACAGCAGATGGACTCCCCAAGTTAAGCATTTAGAATCAAAAGGTATTTGGAGGACCACAGTGGTAAGTGTAGTTCCTTAATGTGAAATTATAGAGAAGGGGAAGAAAAGAGACTGACCTGTTAAGCAAGCAGTGCAACTTAACAAATTTGAATCCTGCAGCATGTGCTATACATGCTGGTATTTCGGGAACTGGGTTTGGAATGCAAAGAATACTGCATTAATCATCTTCCTGTGGCTGGGAACACCTAATGCACACAGTTTAAAGGGGGAGACGTTTTACTTTGGCTCAGTTTCCACGGATTAAATCCATCATCAACTGGCCCCACAGTAGAAATGGCATGGCAGACTGGCATGGCAGGAGAAGCTGCTCATGATGTGGTAGGCAGGAGGCAAACAGACAAAGGAAGAATAAGAAAAGAGAACACAGCCTTCCGAGCCTTGTCCCTAGTGCGTCACACAGCCCTTCCTAATAGGCCTAACTTCTGAGTGGATGCGCTTGGAATACAGTTTAGATCCAAACTGCAAGAGTTCCTATGAGCTGTCTTAAAATTCAACAGTCAATACTAACAACTCATCCTAGCATTTGGCCCAGTTGATAGTCATTCCATAAAAACTTTCTGTTTGTGCTGCACCTCAGTGTACCTCCTGGTTCCTTCAGCTCTTCCTCAACTGTAAACTGTGCAATGCCCCAGAATTTCATCTTTAGATCTGTATGCATTCCTAGTTGATCTCACTAGCCCTGAGGATTTAAGAGTTTGCTATATGCTTTTAAATAAACTTATGAATCTTCAATTTGAAAACTTTATAAGTTTAGTTTGGCCAACTTAAATGAATTATACATTGATATTTTGAAAATGGTTATAAATGCTCACTCTTAGGATGAAGCCTATTCAGCATATCAGCAGTGTAAGTCCAAAAGATCTGTTTTCTCTCAAATTGCTCATGCTGAATTTCTGCAGCAACACATTAGCAGGACTGATAAACTCTAAGTCTCTAAGTTGTTTGCAATTTACTGTAATCTCCATCTTTGAATGCTTCTGGCTTGTTTTAATTTGTTTGACCATTCAGTATGTCTTTTGTCATGATGTTACTCCTAACTGATTGATTATTTGGAATTAAAAGAATATGTTGCCCTTATTTCATAATATTTGAAAGGAGATTTATTTAAAAATGCGTTAAAAAGGTGATTCCAATTTTTTTCCAACAAGTAGATTTGAAGTCATCACTCTCATCTTCACAGCAAGAAAAAAAAAGCTGAATAAACTGAAAATCAACAACTCTTCTTAGATACATCAGATAATTGAGGTCAAAGGGCAAACTAATTCTGTGAAAACTGAAGAGATAGGCAAATAAAAAGAATAGCAAATTACCAAATACAGAAGCTGCCAGAGCAAATAACCAGTAAGCAAACTATTAGGAACTCTTAAAAGGTAATTAAAGAATCACTGGAGGCTGAACATGTACAGCCTGAGAGTTCAAAGCTCCACGAGTTGCCATATTTTTACTAGTTTTATCATCAGAGACCCCAAGGCTTCACAGTGAACAACAAGAAAAAAAAAATCTCCATGGATTTTAGGCAAGGAGTGTAGAAGACAACTGTTTTAAAATATAACCAGAGCATTTTGTTTTCCATTAGAAAGAAGTTTTCCTTTACTATTTTTGTAGAGTCTTGTCTTATGTAGAGAAAGGACGATTAAACAATTGTACACAGTTCAAGCTTTGTGGTCTCATGTAAGAAGAGGAAACTATGGCTAGGAAATTTTTCAAAGAATCACAAGACAAACTTTCACACACCAGAAAAATAAAGGGAATTGAACATTAAAATTGGCAAATGCACATTCTTCCTCGTATGCTACTATATCATAAATATGCAACAGAAAATTACACTGAGTCACAGTGGAATGATCTCCTAATTATATAACATTTAATTTACACTTCCAAGGAAAGTCAAAGCAACAAGGAAGATAAGACCAAGATACTAGTGGAATGTGAATCCTCTGACACAGGAAAGGAACCACTCATGGGGCAGACAAATAATATTGCATGGGAATTTATTTATTTCATTTCCTACGATCTGCTACATTATGTCTGAATTTTAGTTTTAAAAAGTGCTAAGCTTGATAGAGGGTCATGGAAGCATGCAGGTTAAAGGGACAAGGCAAGCATAAGTATCAGACTCAAGTAGGAGAGGCATTTTAAATGTATCAGAAAATGTAAACTGACTTAGATGTTAAGAATGTTCAGAAACAGTAGCTAATGTGGAGCAACAAAGGGGTAGGGAAGGGGGAAAAAAGATAAGAACAAAAAGCATAGCAAAAAAATGTTAGGATTCAAAAATGCATACTAGGAAAAATAATGTAAAAATGTGGGTTCATCACTACAATGAACACACCTAAGGAAAAAAATCCATGACAATGAAGATCGTGTCAGTGGAAATGTCTGGGTTTGAAATACAAATGGATAAGATGAGAAAGATTACAAGATGATTCAAAAGTGTATGTCAAATTTAAAGTGTGTATCTTGCCACCCCACCGGATCCAGCACAGTTAGCTTGAGTGAGGCCTTCCTCCATGCTCTCAGGATCCCTCTACCCCACTGGATCCAGCCCAGGCCTACATCTTCAGTGAGATCTTCCTCTATGCCCTTGGGACTCCACCCTTCAGGAGCCAGCCAAAGTCTAAGCCCCAGGGGAGTATGTGGGAGAATTTCAAGGCTGCCCTGAACCCACTCGACCTCTCCGGATCCAGCCCAGGCCAGCCACATGAGTGAGACCTTCTGCCACACTCTCTGGACACCACCACTCCTCCAGACCCATTCCAAGCCCAGAACCCGCAAGTGCTTGAGAGACCATCCTTGCTCCCCTGCACTCCTGTCTCCCCTCCAGACCCAGCCCAGGTCTCACATACAGGCCTGGGGTAAAAATCAGCAGCTGAATTCCCTGCAGAGAGAATAGGGTCCAGAATCACCAAGCTAATCCAAGAGTAGAATATCTTGCCAAAGGGGCACAACAGGTTCACTCCCAAGGGCTGCAGCAGGAAAGAGCTGAGCAGAGTGGCCAGACCCAAACCAGGCACAAATGGATGAATTCAAACTTTGTAGATCTACATGCAAATATCAGTAGGTACTAAGGTTATATCTGCACCAAAGCTCTACACCAAAGGGCACAGGGCAGTGCTATATAAATAACAAGCAGAAGGAGCAAAATGCAATCTCAGACCCCAATTCCACTGAGAACAAGTGCAGAGGACACTAGCACGGAAGAAATTGGGAATCACACAGCTGAAATGTTTAAATTTATAGGGTCAGAAGTAAAGAAACTATTGCAGAAAGGTAAAGAGGAACTTAGATCAGAAATAATCTCTGACATAAAATAAGAAATCTCTGAAGTAATAGCATCTGAAGTAAAGAATCAAATGCAAAAACATATGGAAGAAATCCTATCAGAAAAAAATCTCTGTAGTAAAAGAATTAATAACTACTTCAGAAGTAGACACTGATTTAAAAAAATAGAGGAGATTACACAAATGATGGATTCCTTGAATGAGCAATATAGGAAAGAAATAGAGTGAGAGAAATCTCAACCAAAGCTTGCAAAACCATTTTAGTGAAAGTGAAGATAGTTTTAGATCTTGAAGGCACTATCGCAGTTAGTACAACAGTAAAAAAGATCTCTTAAAAACAACAAGGATACAGGAAAAAATAATTCATCACATATAAGACGATGCAAAGATGAACAATGTGAGACTGATAGGCATCAGTGCGAAAGAAGGAGTCAATATAAATGACAAAAAAAGAAGATGGGCAGAAGTAATAGCACAAAATTTCCCAAATATGAGGAAACAATTGGACATTCAGGTAACTGAAGCATACAGAACTCCACATAATGTCAACAAAATTAAAAACTTACTGAGACATATAATATTAAAGATCCCACAAATCCAGCAAAGAATAGTATACTGAAACCCAGTGGAGAAAAGAAACAGATCACGTTCAGAGGGAAACACACCAGAATTAGACTTCTCAGCACAAACCATGAAGGCAAGAAAAGCATGGAGCAGAGTACTTCAAGTAGTCTAGGAAAACAAATTCCAATCCAGTCTACTATACCTTGAAAAATTAACTTTCAAGTATGATGGAGAAGTGAAGTACTTCCATGACAAAGAACAACTAAAGAATTTCATGATGACAAACTATCCCTACATATGCTACTGAAAGATGAGGGACCCAAATGATCAGAAATCCATGGAAGAGAACAGAAGGAACCCACTAAATAGGGCAAACAATTAAACACAGGAGAAAAAGGAGTAAACAACAGCAAGTAAATAACATGTCAAGCTTAAGTCAATACATCTCAATTATAACCATCAATGTAAAGGGACTCAATTCAGCAATTAAGAGAAATAGACTGGCACAGTGGATTAGGAATCAAAGTTCAATAATATACTGTATACAAGAAACTCATTTAAGTCATAAAGAAATTTATAGCACAATTCTGCACCCCAGCACCTCATAAAAAAATCAGGGGTAGTAATCCTGTTTTCAGACAGTCTCAACTTCAAACCAAGAGTGATCAAACAAAAGGAAGAAGGCCACTATATACTGGTTAGGGGAAACATTCAAGAGGAAGAAGTAACACTCATAAATATGTATGCACCAAATACGGGACTACCCAACTATATAAGACAAATCTTAATGGACACAAAAACCTAATATCCAATACCACAATCTTAACAGAAGACCTTAACACCCTCTTTCTTATCCCAAAAAGATAAGTCAACCAGATAAAAAATCAGCAAGGAAGTAGCAGAACTAGACCAGAGCTTGGAACAAATGGATTTAGTGGACATATACAGAGTGTTCCACCCAACCACAGCTGAATACACATTTTTTTTTAGCTGCACATGGGTCATTTTCTAAAATAGACTACATACTAGTAGATAGATCATGCTTAAGAATATGCAAGAAAACAGAAATTATCTTATGCGTGTTACCTAACCACAGTGCAATGAAAATGTAAATCAACAAGACAAAATAAATTCCATATACATAGAAATTAAACAAAATCCTACTCAACAACCAATGTGTCACAGACAAAATTAAACAAGAAATTGAACAATATCTACAATACAATGAAAATTCAAGAACAACTTATTCAAATTTATGGAATGCAATTAAAGCAGTTCTTAGAGGGAAATTTATAACTATAAATTCACACATTAGGAAAACAGGATGGGAACAAATAAACACCCTAATGCTGCACTTACAATATCTAGAAAAGGAAGAGCAAACCAAACCCAAAACCCGAAGATGGGAAGAAATCATAAAGGTTAGAGCAGAAATTAATTCAATCAAGATAAAGAAAACAGTTCAAAGAATTAAGCAATCAAAAAGCTGGTTCTTTAAAGTTTAAATAAAGTTGAAAAGTTCTTAGCTAACCTCATCAAAAAGAGGAAAGAAAAAATTCAAGTACAAGCAATAAGGAAAGAAAAGGGTGTATTTACTACAGACCCAGTGGAAATTCAGAAAATTGTCAGTAGCTACTTTGAGAATCTTTACTCTCACACAATAGAAAACACAGACGAAATAGATAGATTCCTAGAAAGGTACAAATTACCAAAACAGAATCAAAAAGATACAACAATTCTCAATAACCCAGTAACAGGCAATTAAATATGAAATATAATAAAAACAAAAACCCACCAACAAAGAAAAATCCAGGTCCTGATGGATTCACAGATGAATTCTACAGGAAATTTATGGATGATATAATCCCTACACTCCTCAAACTCTTCAAAAGGAAACATTCCTCCCAAAATTATTTCTGGAGGTAAGTATTATAGTGATACCAAAACTTTTAGGGAAAGACAACTAAAAAAGGGAAATACAGGCCAATCTTCCTCGTGAACATTGATTCACAAATCCTCAATAAAAGCCTAGCAAATAGAATACAGCAAATCATCAAGAAGATCATACACCATGACCAGGGTTGGTTCAATATTTGAAAATCTATAAATGTAATACACTATATTAATAGACTGCAATCTAAAAACAACATGAATATCTCAATTGATGCAGAGAAAGCTTTTGACAAAGTCCAACACTCATTCGTGTTCAAAGTCCTACAGAAAATTGGAATAGAAGGCCTCTACTTAAAAATGATAAAATCCATTAATGACAACCCAATGGCTAACAATTCTAAATGGGGAAAAACTGAAATCTTTTATTCTCAGATCTGGTACAAGACAAAGATGTGCTCTATCACACCACTTCTACTCGATATAGTTTTGAAATCATTAGCTAGAACCACTAGACAAGGAGAGAAATAAAAGGAATAAGAATAGGTAAAGAAGGGGTTAAATTATCATTATTTGCAGGTGACATGATACTTTAATTGGAAGAACCAAGAAATTCCACATAGATGCTACTAGAATTCATACATAAATTCAGTAGCATAGCAGGCTACAAAGTCAATACCCAAATGTCAATACTCTTTCTATACACAGATAACAAAAACACTGAGAGGGAAATAAGAGAAACAATACCTTTTCAACAGCACTGAGGAAAATGAAATATCTTGAAATTAATCTAACTAAAGAAGTCAAAGATCATTTCACAGAAAATTACAGTACTCTGAAAGAAGAATGCAGAAGATTTCAGAAAATGGAAAGATATTTCCTGCTCCTGAATAGGAAGAACCAACATTGTGAAGATGGCCGTACTCTCAAAATTGCTGTACAGATTTAATGTAATCCCTATAAAACTATCACAAACATATCTCCCAGACCTAGAGAAATCATTCCTAAAATTTATTTTGAAGCAGAAAAGACCTAGAATAGCAAAGGCAATCCTGGGTAACAAAGACAGGACAAGAGGCATTAAATTTCTGACTTGAAATTATACTAAAAAGCTACTTTGATAAAATCATCATAAAATAGACATGGGGATCATTTGAACAGAAGATGCGGTAGCCTTTTTGAATACACTCAGCCATCTGATCTTCAACAAAGGGGCCAAACACTCTTATTGGAAGAACGATAGCCTGTTTAACACATGATGCTGGAAATACTGGCTCTCTACATGCCAAAAACTAAAACTTGACCCAGGTCTGTCACCATGGATTAAGCTAAAGTCAAAATGGATTAAAGATCTAAACATTAAAACAAACACTAAATCTCATGGAAGAGAACTCTTGAAGACATAGGCGTAGGCAAAGAAATCATGAACAAAAATCAAATCGCATGGGTAACACTTCAAAGAATTAACAACTGGCACCTCCTCTTATAAGTTTTTACACATTAAAAAAATATACCAACAAAGTGAAAAGACAACTGACAAATTTGGAGAAAATCTTGACTAATAAGCACTCAAAGGACTGCTCTTTATAATTTATAAAGGAGAAAAAAATTAGGGACCAAAAATTTAAAGGCCCAATCCAGAAATGGGCATCCAAAATTAACCCACACTTCTCAGAGGATGCAATTAAAGAGCGAATAAATATACAAAAAAATGTTCCACATCACTAGCCATCTGTGAAATGCAAATTAAAACAACACTGAAATACCATCTCACTCCAGAAAGAATGGCTATCATAAAGAAATCAGGGTTCGATTTCTGGTTCCGAATGTCATGCTGGCCCCGCCCTGGGGTGCGCTGAGCAGGCAATGGAGTCTGGGCATGGTAGCATGTGCCTGTAATCCCACCACTAGGGAGGCAGAAACAGGAGGATCACTGTGAATATGGGCTGCATGGTGAGACTCCGTACAAAAAAAAAAAGAAAAAGAAAAAAACCTAACCAAAAAGAAATCAACCTACCACAAATGTTGTGGAAGGTTTTGGGAAAAAGGATACTTCTCCACTGCTGGTGGGAATGTAGACTGTTGCAACCATCATGGAAATCACTGTGGTAATTCCTTAAAAAACTTGGACTGGAAATCCCATTTAAATCAGCCATCCCATTTAAACCAGTCTCCCGGAGGAATTGAAAATGTCATATCATAGTGATATATGTGTAACTATGTTTATAACAGCACAATTTGTGACAGCCAAATCATGGATAAAACCAAGATGCCCATCACCTGAGGAATGGATTGAAGGATGTGGTATTTTTGTACAATGAAGTATTACTCAGCTATAAAGAATGATAAACTCAAAGCCTTCATATTTAAATGGATACCACTTGAAGATATACTCATAAGTGAAATAAAGAGACCCACATGTGTAAACATCATATAGTGTCCCTAGATAAAAACTCAAAGAAAAAACAAAAATAGACAGAGGATCTACAGACTGCAGTACAGGGTATCAAGTTAAATCCTGAGGGGATTTTATTGACCTTATCAGATACAAAAGCTACATTTCTTGTTACAAAGATCCTAATTTATCTTTGCCTTAACCATCCAACAGAAAACTATAAAAACAAAGTATAAAAATAAGCCATATTTGTATGCTGAGCTATAAAAGGTTCAAGTCAACGACTTCAGACATTGCCAGTCTTATTGAAAACCCACTGCTATTATGGACTACTGGACTATACTGGAATATTTTACTGAATTCATACACCTATTATATTGACAATGGAATATTCTTCTTTGACAAAACTAAACAAAAACAGTGATACAAATGAAAGACCATTTTGTATCCATATATTCAATATAGTTAAGATAGATATACAGCTATATTCTCTTAATTCAATGAATAGAAAGATTTGTTCTAATAGTGTTTATAGACAGGATATCATGTCTGCATCTTATACAATGAATAAACACTAAGACAACAATATGCAATGTTGAAACTGTCCTACTAATTGGTTTTGAAACTATCTCATTATTTTTGTTTTTCAATAACATCATTAAAAAAATAAATAGCCAAAAGGAAAACAAATAGTGTATCTCATGTGCAATG
>PVKA01039224.1:0-19634 GCA_004027165.1 Ctenomys sociabilis
CTGAGCTGTCAAGGCTCAAATCAATAGCTTCTGTGGATAACTCACTTCTACTGCAGACTGCTGATCTTTGAAGGATATATATATATATATATATATATATATATATATATATATATCCATGTTTTGAAAATCTGTAATATATGTATTATTGTATGTTACCCTGTTTATGTCATTTTTTCTATTTGTTTTTGCATCTATTTTTCACTCTGCAAATTAAAATACAAATAAATTAATCAAAAATAAAATAAAATCCCAAAAACTAAAAAAAAAAAAAAAGACTAGCTTGAACTACATAGTGAGAGCCTGTTTGATGGGTGTGTGTGTGAGTGTGTGTGTGTGTGTGTGTGTGTGTGTGTGTGTGTATCTCCCCAGACCCTGGGCTGGCTTTGACTTTAGCAGAAACCCCCACAAGGTAGAAAATGCACTCTGAAGTTTTTCTCAAAATAGGCCAACAAAAGCTGGGAATCAGTAGAACATTGTCCTCTTCTGTTGGTGGCCAGCAAATTCAACAGGAACCCAAACCAAGTATTACAGCTGTCAATGGTTGATTCAGTGAGTATCTAATTCTTTAGTGTTAACTAATAATGATAGCTATTTTTTGGTATAGGGATAGACTTGTATTGGGTACCTCTTAACTTTGTCTTTTTGTAGACTCTAAGGCTTGAATACCAAAAATGTGTACGCCAAAAAAGAAAACCTGAAAACAGACAGTGGGTGCTGTACCAAGAGGCCTGGAGAGTGTCATTACGTATACTGTATAGTGAAAGCACTGTGTAGCAGACATTTTGACAAAAGTGCTGCTAAGCTAGGTGAAACTAACAGAAAAGTTTCTTAAACAGAAAAAGAGGAAGAATCATTCTCAGTGTCTTAGCTTTTATAGCTGTATAAAACAAATCATCTGACAGCTGACAGCCTTCAAATTCTACTGTGCACAGTAAAAATATGATAAGCTCCTATCAAAATGGTCGTATTGTCTGGGACTAATTCCCTTTCTCATGATTTCCCAAACAAGGAAAAAATCATGCAACATGCTAGGCATGGTGATGCATACCTGTAAACCCAGCACTTAAGAGACTGAGGCAGGATTGCTGGGAGTTTGAGTGAAGCAAGATCCTATGTCTGCAAAACAAAACAGCAGGGCTGGGGAGATAGCTCAGCAGCATATGTGCTTGTTTGGCAAGCTCAAGGTCCCGAGTTCAACCTCTGGTATGGGGGTGGGGGATGCATCTCTGAGATGCCATGTGGCAGAAACACTGTCACACATCAAATCCTGCACATGATAAATGATGTCAGTCACTAGCTCACCACTGATTTATAAAAGGCATCCTCTTGTTCCATGTGTTTGGATGAATGTGCAAAGATATCAGTGCTGGCAAGATAGCTTGGCAGCATATGTGCCTGCTGGGCAAGAGCAAGGACCCAGGTTCAATCCCCGGTACCACATGCCAGAACCCCAGGTGTGCCATGCTGGCCCCAGAACCAGATGTGGTGGCACATGCCTGTGATCCCAGCACTGGGGAAACTCAGACAGCAGGATCACTACAAGTCCAAACTGTAAACTGCATAGCAAGACCTTGTATTCCTCCCACCCCCAAAAAAAGCAAATATAAATAAGCATGCAAGACTAACACTAATTTTGCATTATGCTGCTGATGGCATCATGAGCTGGTGAGCTGGTATCCTTGCCTGGAAGAACACAGGGATATTTACCATGCAGTGATGGAGACTTTGTCACAGATATAAGATGAGAAAAAGTGATTCTAATTACTAGCGATGAGGGACCTTGCAAGGTGGGAGCAACATCTGGTTTCATACAGCCCTCCATTTAAGAAGCAAAACATGTAGTCATTTGGTTTCGTTGTATTATATCTCAAGAAGTTCCTTGTGTCAGCGAAAGCAGCATAAATTAGACAATAGCTTCAAAGGTTGCAAAAATGGTAAATTACATCATGGCTTGTGCTTTTCCCTGTCAACAGTTTCAAGCATTTCTGTCTGAAGTTCAGGCACAATGTGATGCTTTACTTACTAATGTCTGGTGGTTGAACACATCTGAAGAGATGTGTAGCCTTCTTGGATGAAATTAACCTGCTTATGAATGGATCAAAAAGGGCAGAAATATCCACAGCCCACTGATACGGCCTGGCATGAAAACTCATGATTTTTACAGACTATACACTACATTTCAATGTAGTGACCAAAAACTATAAGGTGCAGGTACAAAGATATATGCACATTCAGGTTTATATCAGCACAGTTTGTGACAGCCAAATCTTAGAAACAATCTAAGTATTCATCAATTAGTGAATGGATAAAAAAGATGTGGCTTTTTTTACACAATGGAGTACTATTCTGCCATTAAAAGGCTATGCTGAAGACATTTCTAGGAAAACGGATGCACCTTGAGTCCATACTCTTTAAGTGAAATAAATCAGACACATGTGTAAGTACCACATTGTTTCTCTAGTGTAAGAAGTGTAAATAAGGACCAAAATGTATATATTGTGAAATAGGAGTAAAATGTTCAAATGGAAAAGGAAAGAAAAGAAAAAATGAGAAAAGAAGGAAAACATAAAAACAAGGCTTTCATAAATGGGGAGGGGAGGAGGGCTGAAGGGAGCATAGAGGAATGAAAAAAAAGTTATATCGTGTGCAAGTACAAATTCTCTGTGGTGAATGTGATCACTACGTATATCTAAAGTGTTGCAATGAGCAGGGTGTGGTGGCACACGGCTCTAATCCAGCACTCAGAAGACTGAGGCAGGAGGTTGTTGTGAGTATGAGTCCTGCCTGGGCTACAAAGTGAGCTCAAGGCCAGCCCGGACTGCATAGTAAGAATCTAAAAAACAAACATACAAACAAAACACCACAAAGACAAAGGCAAGCAGGGGTGGCAGGGTGAGGAAAAACTCTGTAAAAAGGTAAACCTGTGAGGAAAGGGTTACTGGATACCTATCCCTTATTTAAACTCCCTATATTTTAATCGAAGGCAATTTAGTGGCTTTCATAAAATACATACTCAAAAGAATTCAGGATTAAACAGAAACGAATGTCTCAAAGATTACTAACAATTTTTCCTAATTTACGTAAAATTCCTACCACATATGGAAGCAAGAATAAAAAGGTACAAAGGTACACACAAACATTTCTGACTGAAACTGAAATTTTTTGAAATTGAAAATTTTAAATAGGTGGTAATATAGTTCAGTGGTACAGCACATGTATTCACAGGATACTTACCCTAAAATATTACTTTATTTACTTAACAGGTTCTTGTACAAACATTTTTTTTACAATTCAATGAGTAACTCGCCATTTAATGAAATTTATTAAATATTTAACTTCCTCCAGAATATTTCACATTTAAACTATATGCTTATACAATAAAGACTAGGCAACTGTAACAAACTATGTTAAGAATTCATCATGCTATAGGAAAATAATTTGAACACCAAAAAAAATAGAATGCAAACACAGATACACACATCCATACATATATAAAATTATGTCAAAAACACATAACTGTAAATAAAAGTAACAAAAACATGCCAAAATGTTAACAGTGGCATTTTCAGAGGATTAGGTAGGATTATGGATTATACGTTACTTATATCAGTATTAATTTTCTGTAGATTCCAAATGTTACCAGCATACTCTTTTTAAAATCAAAAATAAAAATTAAATACACACATGTACACTTTTCAGGACAGCACACCTACCTGGAACTGAATTAGTGGGTAATCCCCAAACACGTACTCTATTCTCCCAATGACTTGCAGCACATAGTCAGCAGGCCTGGCCTCATCTTCCTTCCCATGAATAGTCAAGCGCTTCTGGATTGCCAACTCATTTACCTTGATGGGATTCATATTAGGAGACACATGAAAGCTAAACACATCCTATAGAGAGAGAAAATAAAAAAACTGAAGCAGGAAATTTTATGTTTGCATTGAAAAATCACAATTATAATCACTGTGTATTATATATATATATATATATATATATATATATATATATATATATATGTGCATAATGATTTGCAATCTTTGAAGTTTTATAGCTGAATGAATTTTCTACATGCTAGATGTTCCTATATAAAATCTGCTAAGATTTCCAATAATTTGAAAGTCTTCTTACTGTGAACACCACAGCTCCCACACATAATATTATCCCCAATGTGAGATTATACTACAGTACTACCATGATAAAACAGTATGGTAATGGCAAAACAAACAAAACCAGACCCAGAGATCAGTGCAACATATAGAAGATACAGAAACATCCCTGGTTCTGCAAAAAAAAGAAGATGAAGACGAAGACAAAGATGAAGAAGAAGACGAAGAAGACAATGAAGATGAAGAAGATGAAGAAGACGAAGACGAAGAAGACGAAGACGAAGAAGAAGACGAAGAACACGAAGAAGATGAAGACGAAGAAGATGAAGACGAAGAAGATGAAGACGAAGAAGACGAAGAAGACGAAGAAGAAGACGAAGACGAAGACGAAGACGAAGACGAAGAAGAAGAAGAAGAAGAAGAAGAAGAAGAAGAAGAAGAAGAAGAAGAAGAAGAAGAAAATACAGAAACAAGTCCAAACACACTTCAGCTACCTTATCTTTGTCAAAGGGGCCACAAACACCTTCACTGGAAGATAGACTCTTTAATAAATCATGCTGGAAAAACTGGCTTATTATGTGCTGAAGTTGAAACCTGCACCCTTAAGTCTCACCATGCCCTAATCTAAAATCTAAGTGATCAAAGATGTAAATTTTAAAACAGAAACACATAATCTGCGAGAAGACAGAACAGGTGACATTCTGCAAGACACAGTGTAGGCAAACACTGATGAACAAAACCCTGATAGCCCAGGAAATAGTACAGAGTTGACAACTGGAAACACATCCTATTAGAAAACCTTTGCACATAAAAGAAATCAAAAAGAGAAGAGACAAGCCAAACAATGGGGGAAAAGTTTTTAACTGTTACACCTCATACAAAGGACTAATACCTAGAATATATCCAGCATATATAAAGAACTCAAAAATATCAAACCCCTGAATTTAAAGACCAATTCCAAAACTAGGCATCTAAAATCAAAAGACACTTCTCAGAAGTTCAAACAGCAAATAAATATAATAAAAAATGTTGAACTGTTCATCTGAGAAATGCAAATTAAAGGAACACATTCTATTTCCAGAAAGAATGGTTATCATCAAGAATTCAATCAATAAGAAATACTGGTGAGGCTGTGGGGAAAATAAACCCTTCTCCATTGTTGGTGGGAGTGTAATTTGGTACAAACAATATGGAAATCAGTATAGAGACTGCTCATTAAACTGAAAGCAGATGTTCCATTTGACTCAGCTATTCTCCTTCGTATCTTCTTGAAACTTAAAGGCATAATATCAGAACAATATATGCACATCTGTGTTCACAGCAGCATGATTTGCAATAGCTAAATCTTGGAAACAAAACAGCCCAGATGCCCATTAGTGGATGAATGGATAAAGAAAGTATGGTTTTATATGCAACTGAGTACTATACTGCCATAAAAGGACAACTTATATAAAAGGCAACTTTAGGTGAATGGACACACCCTGCAAACATAATTTCAAGTGAAATAAAAACATTTAAATATAATGTTTCTCTTGGGTGGTAAACTCACAAGGGATAGGACTAAAATGGATGACAGTTTTTGAGAAGTAGGAAGAAAATGTTCAAATGGGAAGAGGAACAAGAGATGGGATAGAGGTAAGGGAAAGTAGAGACTAGGGATTAAAAAAAATAAAAATCAAAGGAAGCAGAACAACAGAAGAAAGTTGTTTTTTTTTGTTTGTTTGTTTGTTTTTTTGGGTAGAAATGGGACTTAAACTCCAGCCCTCATGCTTGACAGGGAAGCGCTTGTTCTACTGAGCCATTTCCCTGGTCCCGAAAGTTTTGAAAGAGAAAGGAGAAGGATTGAAGGGAAGAAATGGAAATGGTGGGGGAAGAATTAAGATATATTATGTAAAGGTACAAATTCCCTACGATGAATGTGATCATTATGTGTGTCAAATGTGTATCAACAAAAACAGCCACATGTGGTGGCACAGGCTGTAATCTCAGCATTTGGGAGGCTGAGGCAGGCGGACTGTTGGAGTTCAAGGCCAGTCTGAGCTACATAGCAAGTTCAAGGCTAGCCTGAACTACAAAGTGAGGCACTGTCTCAAAACAATGTTTTATAAAAAGTGTGCCAATAAAAACTTTTAAAACCGTTTACTATCAGGGAATATATCATATAGATTTTTTCCCACTGAATATCTTTTATCAAAAAGTTATAGAACCTGAGTTAGCTCAGTGGTAGTATGAGGCCCTAGCTTCAAACCCAGCTCCACAAAAACAAAACAAAAAATTAGTCTCTATCAAAATTTAGTCTATAATCTTCATACCAATTTAATAAATTAATAATTTTATGAAACCAGGTGGAAGGCTGAGGCAAGAAGATTATTGAGTTCCGTGCCCCCGTGGTCTATATGGTGAGTTGAAGGCCAGCTTGAACCATAAATAGTGAGATTCTGCCTCAAAAAAAATAAATAAATAAAAATAAAATACTTGGTTTTTTGGGGGGTTTTTTGTTTGTTTTTACAGAAATTGCTAACAATCTGCCAACTAATTCCAGAAAATCATACTTAACAAAAAAAATCACTTTATTACATTTCATCTCATTTTTAGTCTACGGTACTCACTGCTGATAGTCTGCAAATGACAGAGAAGTGACCAACTTAGAATTTTACAGAAGTAGAAGTGGAAGGAGAGAATGCGAATAAAATGGAGTAGTTGCTAGGAGTCTTTTACTCAGATTGTGTCACTAAAGAGACAGCCAAATAGCTCAGCAGATTAAAGTGATCTGCTAGCCTGCCATGCCAGCACCGCCCCAGGACGTGATGAGAAGGTAATTGGGAGTGGACATGGTGATGCAAACCTGTAATCCCAGCACTTAGGGGGCTGTAAACAGGAGAATCACTACAAGTCCAATCTAGTTGTGAGACCCTGAACACCCTATAGACCCTTCCTTCCCTAAAATACAGAAAATAAACAAACAAAAAGACAAGCTGTATCGCTAATATTGTCTTCAATGGTGAAGAACTCTTTATGAAATATATTATGTAGTTGAGCTTCTAAAAATGTTATTTCACTAAATAAAAAGCAATAAAATCCCTGTAATTCCAGCACTCAGGAGGCTGAGATAGGTGCATAGCTGCAAATTTGAGGCTGGGTTGGGCTCAAAATGAGCTCAAGGCTAGCCTGAGCTGAACAGCAAGACCCTGTCTCAAAAAGACAAAAACCAAACAAAATCCTCGAAAATCTACATGACTTCTCACAATCCTTCCTTCCTTCCCTCCCTCCCTCTCTTTCCTTTCCCTTCCCTTCCCCTTCCTTCCTTCCTTCCTTCCTTCCTTCCTTCCTTCCTTCCTTCCTTCCTTCCTTCCGCAGTATTAGGTTTTTTTTATCTTTTTTTTAATCTAGTTTCACTAGGCAGTTCAGACTGGTCTTGAGCTCTCTTTGTAGACCACACTGATCTCAAGCTCACATTAATCCTCCTGGCGCAGCTTCCTGAATGCTGCGGTTATAGATGTGCATCACCAGACCTGACATAATTCTTTAAAATTTAATAATTTTACTGGTCCTCAAAAAAATAATAATAATTTTACTGGTCCATAGAATCCAGGTCTAAGAATCTGTGGCTTAAACCTTTTCAAAAGATTTTGCTTGGGAAAAAAAGCAGAGTAGAGAGAGAGATAACTACATTTCAACTATCTAGGATCTGGCACTCAGAAGGAAAATAAGATTGTGTAGAGAGCACATTGAGAAGGACAAGTCAAAAAGCAGGCAAGACTGAGTTTAAAAACATTTTTCTAATCCAAAATTTAAAAGTGTGCTTTCCCACAGCAAAAACACTACTTCAAGGGCAGAGGATATTGATGTCTTCAGGCAGAGACACACAGATTTCAGGGACTTTAAAATGAGTATTTTTCTTTTTTTTTTTGAGGTAAGTTCTCATTATACAGTTCAGGCTTGGTTTGAAACTCCACAGCGCTTCTCCTGACTCAGCCTCCAGAGTGCTGGTATTGTAGGTGTATGCCACTAGACCTGGTGAAAACAACTGGTCTAAAGTCTGGCTAACTAACTTCTAAACTTCTACCAACTTCACATTCTATGATTACTTAGACTCAGTAAGATTTCATAATACTGTATCTCTTATTTTCAAAACATTTCCTTAAGCCAGGCTTACAATCACAGCACTCCAGAAGGCTGAGACAGGATGACTGTAAAATCAAGCCCAGCTCAGGCAATTTAGCAACTTAATGAGATTTTGACTCAAAATTAAAAAATAACAAAAAGACTGGGATGTGGCCCAGTGTGAAGACCCTGGATTCAATCTCCGGTACCACACACACACAGTGTACTGGGGAGATCAGCTGTCTAGCATTCACAAGGAAGGCCTCGAGTTCATCCCTAGCACAGCAGAACAACAACAAAGGCCTGTGATGTACTTCCATAAGCCTAAGACTCTGAGAGGCTAAGATAAGAAGACTGCAAACTCAAGAAAAACTTGGACATAGCAGCTCAGTGAGACCCTATTTAAAAAAAAAAAAAAGGCTAGAGATGTAGGAAGGCCTTAGCTTCGATCAATCCCCACTACCAGAAAGGAAAGCAAACAAACAAACAACAAAAAGCCTTTTCTTTCCACATGTACTTCTTAAAAGAATGATTATATTAAAAATTTTATATCCTTGTAGAGACATGTCTCATCTGTAAAGAAACTCTGACTGACCTAGATAGGTAAATTGTATTAAGCCAAGGTTTCCAAATTGAATTTTAATCAATGTTCAACAGTAAATTTTCCTAGTACACCTCTATGGGCCTTGCACAAGTCCCTAAGCAGTATTTTAAATGTGACAGTGGGATTTTATATTGCTAAAATTTTGACTCAAGTTGAATTTTATTTTCAATATATCTCAGGATAACCAATGATGTTTTTCCTAAGCCAGCCTGCCAGACTGTTTATTTTGTTTTTCCTTTTCCTTTCTTTTCTCTTTCTCCTCTCTCCCTCTTTTTCTCCCTCTTCATCTCTAAATACTGGGGATTGAACCCAGGGCCTTTGCACTTAATTAGGTCCCCATCCCATGTTTTGAGACACTCTCATTAAGCCACTAAATTGGGCAAGCTAACTCAAACCAGCAATCCCCATGCCTTGGCCTCCAAAAGGCTTGGATTAGAGGTTTACACTGCCTTATCCAGCTATGATCTTTTTTAAAAGACATAAAGCATGGTTGAAAAGCATGGTCTTTTTTCACAACTCTCTTCATAAATACTTACTATAATATTGTTTAAAGTGAGGCAAAACTCAGCAAGGCATGGTGGCACATGCCCATAATCCCAGCACTTGAGAAGCTAAGATAGAATTGTCAGAAATTTTGGGCCAGCCTAAACTAAAGTGAGACCCTGTTCTCCAAACAAAAAAATTAAAATATAATAAGGTAAAAGTAGGTAAAAAAGAAGATACCCAGGTAAAATCCTGGTTCTAGTAACTGCTGGCATAATGAAAATAAATATTTGAATTTTAAAAACTACCACAGTAAAATACACATTACCACTGATCCACCTCAAGACATACTCTCCTTGTTCCTGCAGTCCTCTTTTCATGAGTGGCTTCGCTAGGTGTGATCAAAAGTATGGCAAATGAAGGGGCTGGGGAGATGGCTCAGTGGAATAAGCGCTTCTCTGGCAAGCACAAGGGCCTGAGTTCAATCCCCAGTTCCACCAAAAAAAAAAAAAAAAAAAAAAGTATGACAAATGCTGCTGCCGAGTGCAATCCAAAGCAAAGGCAGGCTCAGAAAAGAGTTACGTCTCCTCGGTCACTGGGTCTGGCACTGTGTGACTTTTGGCTCTTCCCCAAAGTAAAACGACCATAAAAGGTAAATGCTTTGAATTGATTCAGGACATCTGGACAGCAGAGACAACACAAAGATGCCCATGAAGAAGACTCACAGATTGCTTCAGAAAAGTGGCAAGAATGATGGTATTAGTGTATTCAAAGTGCAGCAGGGTATTATCTTGAGGAAGGTTAGTGAAAATGTCGTATACTGTAATAAAAATTTCTAAGCATTCAATGAATGTTTTAATTACTCTGCATGTGAAGCCTAGTACAAAAACACTTCCCATACTTTAGTTTCTTCACTGTAAGATAGGAGGAAAGACAAGAAATATAAGGCTGCTAGAAACTGAAGAATATAAGGAAAAGACCTTAAGACTTTGCTTTGGAGTTGTTTTCATTTTTTCTTTTCTTGGATACAGGGTCTCACAACACAGTTTGGACTTGCAGTGACCCTTCTGTGCCGGCTTCCTCAGCACTGCGACGGTAGGCATGCACCGCGACGCCTGGTTTTGATGGTCTGCATGGCATGCAGTACTGGGGATCAAACCCAGGTCCGTAAGTTTGCCAGATGCTTATTCTGCCAAACTATCTCCCCAGCCCCTCGGATCATTTTTAGAATGTCACTAGAGAAGTTTCTCTGAACACATAAGAGTAAAGAAGACTTTACATAGGTCTAAACGTTTATTATGGCTTAGATCAAAACCATCCCCTAAAGGCTTATGTGCTTAGTCATAGGGCTTTTGGAAGGTGCCTATACCACTGAGCATTGATCTCCGGTGAGTTCATAGCTGAAGGCGGCAGGGATGAGAGGCAAGACCTGGCTGGAGGAAGTAGGTCTCTGGAGGCATCGCCTGGAAGGGTACAGCTGTCCTCAGTCACCCTATTCTCGCTGTATTTCTCCCCCCCCCTTTTTTTCTCCCCTCTCTCACTCTCTCCTAGTTTCGTAAGTGCTATGCCCTTCTGTCATGATGTTTCTGCCCTGCAGTCAGTTGACCATGAGTAACAGCTGTGATACTGGGAACCAAAATAAAACTTTTCTACCTTTAAATTGTGTATGTCAAGGATTTCCCCCCCAGCAACAGAAAGCTAACACAGTGCTTCATATAGGACAACTAATGTGAAGATTATTTTTGTCACTGAGAAGGTTATGATGATAAATCAGGGGATATAGCTCAGCGGCATAAGTGCCTGCCTGGCTAGCACAAGGTCTTAAATTTGATCCCCTGTAAAAAGAAAAAAGAAAAAGTTTAAAGAACAAATATGTTTGAATCTTTACCTTAATGTAAGCCCCTAGATGAAAGGATGACCGTACTTGACACAAATGTAACAACAGCGTAATCTACTTTGTATAACTGCTATAAATATTTTGATATGAATCAGCCTTGTATTATCAGAGTGCCAAGTTTCATATTACCATTTAAATCACATACTCATAGAACATACATATAAGAATATGGGAAAAAGATATTTTGATCCATCCCCCTCGGCCCCCCTGCTTCTTTGCTAAAATGTTCTTTCAAACATCATGAGATTTTGCAAGGTCTGGTGTTTCACACCCATAGTCCCAACAATTGGGAGGCTGAAGCAGGGGGACTACTCCAGGGCTATATAGCAAGATTTGTCTCAAAGAGGAAAAAAAAAAAATCCAAGAGAAAAGTTTTATTTGTTTGTTTTTTACTTTTTTAATACAGGATCTCACCATGCCCAGTTTTGCGGCTGGCACAGCATGAGGTACCAGGGATGAAACTCCGGACCTTGTGCTTGCCAGTCAGGTGTGTATACCACCAAGCTCTCTCCCCAGCCCTCAGAGAAAAGTGATGTTAACATCCCTTTAAGACTGAAAAGCCAATTAAATAGTGCAGTGTGCCAGCTGTACTCTAAACTACTATTCTACTGTACCAAGATATCATATAAGTACAAAGGATGTTAAACCAGTCTATGTATTTCTAAATATGCATCTACCTTAAATCAAAGACTTTACTGTGTAATGGCACATTCTTGTAAGAGATACTTCTAAGAATGGAACAATATTCAAGTAACAATCAGAGATTACAAAATATTTCTTTAAAAAATGCAAAACTACCTGACTATTTTCAAAATGGACAGCTACAATCAGTTTTCCGCCGTAAAGCTTATCTTGTAAGTTTTCAAGGGTGGATGGATCATGCTCTGGTGGGTAGGTCTGCTTCAGCCAGTCAATCCATGATAAACCCACAAGGGAATGAATGTTCTCCTCACTGAATTTGCGCATTTTTCTTCGAAATTCATTCACTTCAGGATCCTTTAAGGCATCAAATTCATGGAGCCCTAGACACATTTTGTAAAGGTATCATTTTCAGTAGTTAACAATAACAAGAGAATACAAAATGTTTTTAACAGAAACTTAATTTCTTTAGCTTTTTATCAAGGAGATAAAAACCAGGCAAGAATATATGAAAATAAATAAACAAAATAATAAATATCAGAAAGGAAAGAAGATTAGAAAAATAGGAATCAAGATATATCATATATACAGGTACACATTCCCTATGTACACATTCAAATTATACAAACTTAACTATAAAAATGATAAATCTCAAAGACAAAAGACATGAAGTTGAATTTCTAAGGTATATAAAACTAAAGTCCTGTGAAGAAATATAGATTAGTTACCAGCTTTATAAGAATAATTACTGATATCTATAATGCACAATTTAAGACCTTACATAGGCAGCACACAGGGTGGCGCATACCTATAATCCCAACACTTAAGAGGTTGAACTCAGGAAGATCACTGAGTTCAAGGATAACCTGGGCTAATGAGTTCGAGGACAACTTAGACTACATAATATGACCTCGTCTCAAAAGAATAATAATTAAAAAAAAGTAATAAATTTAAAAATAATACTACAGGGGCTAGTAACATAGCTCAGTGGCACAAGCACCTATCTGGCAAGTAGAAGGTCCTGAGTACCCACCCCCCAAAAACCCAAAACAATAACAATAATAAAATGTATAAAATTATCTACAGTTTCAAGTCAGGCACAGTGGTATATGTCTATAATCCCAGCCACTTGAGAGATTAGTCAGGAAGAATGCCAGCCTCACCAATTTAGTAAGACCCTAACTCAAAAATAAAACTTTAACCAGCCATGGTGGCTCATGCCTGCAATCTCAGCATTATGAGAAGCTGTGCATCATCAACTTGAGACTGCCCTAGGCAATCTAGTGATTAAACAAGGCTTGCTTAAAATAAAAAGTCAACAAAGGGCTTCAGATGCAGTTCCTTGTGAAGGTCCTGTGGTCAGTCTCTAGGTCAGCTAAAAATAAAAATGTGAGTAAAAGTTAAAAAGGGTTGAGCTGGGCAAGGTGGCTCATGCATACAGTCCCAGCACTTGGGAGGCTAAGGTGCTCGAGCCCATGGAAATTCAGGGCCACCATGGACTACCATGAGCTCAAGGCCTGGCTGAACTGCATAGTGCATAGGCCCTGTCTCCAGGGGGAAAAAAGAAAAGAAAAAGAATAAGCCTCTGAGACGAGGATATAGACTGGCTACCCTGCACATATCAGGCCTGAGTTCAACCCTAGCAAAACAAAAAGATTTGTCACGTGTTTAGACAGGTCAAGAAAAATAGGGTCATTTTCAAATATTTCCTTCGGAAGACTGATGAAAACCTCTGATTATGATTCGTTTTTGCTGGATGTGGAGAAATCACTATAGGTGAGGCATATATGTTCGCCACAGGGAATAATCAGAAGTGAAACAACAGCTCTGTAAATACTTAGAAGACTTAAAATAATGATCAGGTACATCAACTTTCAGAGAAAAGTTTCTTCAGCCTAGTTAGGGCTATCGCGTCCTAAAAGTTCTACTGTTTTCTTTGGAGAGAGAAACAGTTAAATGGAAATTATTGTTTACTGTTTTCCCAAAAGGCATAACCTCACCAAGTTCTGGTTATATTATAGTCATAATGGATAAATAAACAACTGCAAAAGTTGATTTTTAAGGTATTAAAAGTTCATTCTAAAATATATTCAATCTTCTAAAAACCATAACTTGCAGGGGTCTCACTAGGTAGTTCAGGGTGGCTTTAAACTTGCTATGTAATACACACTGACCCCAATTTATGGCAATTGTCCTATCTCAAACTTTTTTCAGGGGGTGGGGGTCTCACTACTAGATCAGGATGTTCAGAGTTTCACTACTAGATCAGACTCATAGTGATCTGCCTGTTTACAGATCCCAAGAGCTGGGATTACAGATGTGCACCACCACCCAAGTTTCAATTGCTTATTAGGGCAGGAACAGGGATTGAACCCTGGCCCCTGCACCTGCGTACAAGCGCCTTCATCCACTGAGCTATTTGGCTAGCCCCTATCTCAGGCTTTGAGTGAGCTGGGATTATAGGTATGCACAACCACTCCTGGTTCAACATAAACTTTTTCATACGTGCATGATCAAAATGCCAGCTTTTCTAGATACTCTAAAAAGCACAATTTATAAACAGTTAAGAGCCATAAACTACTTAATTTATGTAGTAAGACACTTATATGCATTCAAATTGCAGGACATAATAATCTATACAAAATTTTTCATGGGATTAAGGAAAAATTTTTCTAACAGATATGGATCCAATGCCAAGAACCTTCTAAAGGAAAAATTTGTTCTAGTGAATAAAACTTAAAATTCTCTCAAAATCACCAAAGCTCTAAAAAGTACAAAGTAATGCTAACAAGGGCAAGAAAAATATGTATATGATATATAATTCTAAAATATTTAATGGGGAGCCAGGGAGATAGATCAGCAGTCTAAGCACCAGCCTGGCAAGCACAAGGACCTGGGTTTGACCCCCAATACTTCATGCAGTACTGTCCCCCTATTCCACCATCCTCCCCAACTCCCGCCCTGCTCCATGAAGCCCCAGAAACCAGGTGTGGTGCCAGATGCCTATAATGCCAGGAGAGGCTGAGACAGGAGGATCACTACAAGTCTGAGCTACATAGCCAGACCCTATACCAAACAAATAAATAAAAGATTAAAAAAACCTTCTAATAAATAAAATATTTAATGGGAAAAATAATTTCTAAAAGTAAACCAGTCATTCTCTCAAGCAATTAAACACTTTAAATGTCATCAAGTGTTGGTGTTACTGTAGTACACCAACAAGATTGTATTCTAAATTCCCTAGAAGGAGTTACATGGTAATCATTATTAGCTTGAATTATTATAGGACAAGACAAAAAAATGTTCTTAAGGGGAACAGTATTATGTAATCTTACATTAGTGAACTAATCAGTATAAATACCAAATCAGATCCAAAATCCTTCAGTGAATTTTCTGGTTTTGTACTTAAAGTCTTTAAAGTCTCCTCCTAAGTAATGCTTTTAGTTCTAAAACCAAGTCAGCACCTTCTATAAAGATACTGAGATACCATCAGCTGCTGGGACTCTGAATATTCCATGTCCTTAATTTTCCATAGAGTTAATTTGCAATGAATAATGTAAACATGATTCATTTTGAATCTAAAAAAATAATTTTTAATCAAAGATCATGTAAGTTAAGGAGTAAAATTAGTCAAAAAATATAAACTTTTTGGAAACATCAAGTAGCTGAAAGTCTTGGTTGTATAAAAATGGTCAGTGTTTTAGGTATGGTTCATAATAAAGGGTGTCTTAAAGAGCTTCTCAAGCTATTTGCAGTAAAGAAATAATTTTCTTTTCAATTCAAAGGCACATATCTTTGTAAAATAAAAACTATCATTAATAAAGAAAAAGACATACAACATATAAGCCAGTATTACACTGCAAGAAGAGTTTCCTTGGGGGCCAGCAAGATAGCTCAGCGGACTAAAGCACCTGCTTAGGCAAAAGCAGGGACCACGGTTGGATCCAGGGCACCACATGCTTTGCCAGCCCCACCCCCAGGCCAGGCTGAGTGGGTCACCAAGTCCAGGCATAATGGTGCATGCCTGTAATCCCAGAGCTGAGGAGGCTGAAAATAAGAGGGGCACCGTAAGTCCTAGCTGCATAATGAGACCTTGTAACAACCAAATACATTAAAGAAAAAAAAAAAAGTTTCCTGTTTTGTTTGCTTTTTGTCTTTGAGACAAGTTCTTGCTATGCAGTTCAGGCTGATCTTGGGCTCACTTTGCTTTTTAAAATTTTTTTTATTATTCTTTTATTTTGATACCCAGTCTCGCTATACAGCTCAGACTGGTAGCGATCCTCCTGTTTCAGCCTCCCCAGCACTGGGATTATAGGCCTGCACTGGCACACCCAGTTTCAGGTCTGACACCACATGTGGTACCAGGGATCAAACCTGTCCGTGCATTTGCCAGGCAGGCGCTTAGACTCCCCAGCTATCTCCCCACTCCTTGAGCTCACTTGTAGCCCTGGCTGGCCTTGATCTTGCAATATCCTCTAGCCTTGGCCTCCCCAGGGCTTGGATTATAGGCGTGGAAGGAATTCCTAAGAGGAATTTGTAAACATTTAATTGTATCAATTCTTTACTTAGCTTATCTCAAACTGATACTCAGTAGTACACGGATTATATTTTGAAAAGTAATGTCAGAATATACTTACTATATGTTTATACATGTAACATTACATATCTAAGGATTTTTACTGGGAATTTTTAAATTACCTTTTCCTATAAGGACTCCAATTTTTGAATCCAATTTTTCTCCTGGATCACAACTTCGGGTCACTAACTTGAGAACTGGAAGAAAAGGCCTGACATCACAAAGTCTTCGTGTTTCATCTTCAAGTTCCTCATATACAGCAGTTTGATTCACACATGCAAACATATAGGAGTCAATGTCCATAAGCAGGTTAAACATGGGGTAGTTGTGAACTTGCTTCCATAACATCTGCAGGAGTAAATGACATGTTACCTAGAAGGAAAACACTGGCATAATTGTACAAATGTATCTGTGCAAGGGTACCCAATGCAGTACCATATGTAAACATTTTCAAAAACCACATGGACAACCCAAATGCTTAGCAGTAACAGACTGGTTAAGTCTACAGATTATAAAATTATGAAAAAAATATGTTCTCATATGGAAAAAAATATGTTCTGATATGGAAAACCATCCCAAATACATTAATGTTTTATTAGTTTTTAAATGACAAAGTACAAACATACATTCAGTACTATCCCTTCTATGTAACCACATAGAACATAAAACATGCATTATAAACAAGTTATTAAAAAGAAAATTACCCATGAAGATTAAGAATCAATAAGGGGTCAAGGGCATAGCTAGCTACATGGGAGAGTACTTGCCTAGTAGATTAAAGTCACTTGAGTCAATTCACAGTACCACATGAGAGAGAAAAAAGGTATTTTTATATTTAACATTCCTTCCTTAAATAGCTTCCGTCAAATAACTTCTAATAAAAAAGTAAAACTTTAAACCATCTTCATAAACTTAAATTGTTTGTCCTATATTTTTCTACTCATCAGAAGTATAGACTTACTAAAATTGCCTTGTCAGAGTGAACACATTTCTCATCATCTCCCATGTCTTCCAGCTGTTACAATGTAAAAGAGGTTTGCCATACTAGCACAGTACCGTACAGAAAGGATTACATTGCTTGACAACAGCCAGTTTAAAACAAAACTCAATGACACAGATAAAACACCTAGAATTAAACTTGTCATCAACCTCTACATTTTCTGACACAAACCAAATGGAAGGTCTATGAATACACTTCACTGGCAGAGCTTGCCTGGCATGAATTAGGCCCTGGGTTGGATCCCTAGCACTACCAAACACACACACACAGAAACATGAGAAAATACAGGCAAGAAAAGAGAAAAAAAAAAAACAAAAAAAACAGTAGTTAAATAGGACTTTAATCAAACTTAAAAATCAGCCAGGGACTATGGTGCACACTTATAACAAAGCACTCAGGATAATGCAGGTTAAAGAGCAAATTGAGGGTATAAGACATAGCTCAGTGGTAAAGCACTTGCTTAATGTACGTGAAACTCTGGATATGACCCAAAACAGCCAACCAACCAGCCAGTAAACACAGAATTGCAATACAATTCACTAAGTTCCATTTCTACCCAAAAGAACTGAAAAAAAAAAAAAAAGGATTCAAACAGGTATCTGTACACTAATATCCCCAGTGGCATTATTTACAATGCCCATAAGCTGGAAACAACCCAAAGGTTTAGCAACAGATGCATTAGCAAACAGGATGTAGTATATATCTATAACAGAATATTATCTAGCCCTAAAAATGAATGAAATTATAATGCACACTGTAACAAGACTGAAAACATTCTGCTAAGTAAAATAGGTCACACAAAAAGGACAGATATTTTATTGTAGGATTCTACTTATAAAAGTGGTGTGGAATATGCAAATTCAGAGACAGAAACTAGGGCTGGGGATATAGCTCAACAGTATAACACCTGCCTGGAAAGCACAAGGTCCTGAGTTCAAATCCAGGTACAAAACCAAAACAAATTGAGACAGAAACTAAAATACAGATCATCAGGACCTGGGCTAATGTATAAACAGAAATTATACAGGTCATGTTTGAAATGATGGAAAAGTGCCAGAAAAAGGGACAGTGATGTAAACTGTGCAGCACTGTGAATGGTTATCTACTGATGCTTAAATTTTATGTTTAAATTTTAAAAAAAGAAAGAAATATAGTGACAGTTCAACTGTCACTCAGATATAGCCAGAGACTATGAAGTAGCAGTGAGGATCAGCATATTTGATATGCTCATAAAAAAGGGCATAGGGCCAGGGATATATAGCTCAGTGGCATAAGTGCCTGCCTGGCAAGCACAGGGTCCTGAGTTTGATCCCTGGTACTGCAAAAAAAAAAAAGGGGGGTGGGCATGTATGGTGGCCCACACCTGCAATCCCAGCACTCAGAAGGCAGAAAGATCCTTGGGAATTTGAGACCAGCCTGGGTTACAAAGTGAGCTCAAGGGGCCAGGGAAATAGTTCAGCAGAGTAAGTGCTTGCCTGGCAAGCACAAAGACCTGAGTTCAATGCCCAGTTCTTCCAAATAATAATAATAATAATAATAACAATAATAATAATAATAAAATTTTAAAAAGCCATATCACCTCCTCGCTGAAAAAGAAAAACAAAGTGAGCTCAAGGCAAGCCTCAACTCCACAGTGAGACCCTCATCTCCAAAAGATGAAGAAGAAAAAAAAAGCCATGTATCAAATTTACCATATAAACATGTTCTGTAACAGATAACATTTCCCCCAAATGGCACAGAAAATAAGCTAAGCTTTCAAAAATTTGATTTTAACATACCTGTTTAATATAAGAAATGGTAGCTTCCCGAGGTACCTCCAACTGGATATAAATCCCAGTGGGCAAAAGGAAATCCACAGGTATGGAGCCATCACAAGCTATCTGTGAATCCACTGCCCAGATGTCAAGGATGTCTGCCATAGCAGGAGGCATTATGAAACTGATGCACATTCATAACCACACGGCCCTAGAATAGTAAGTCAAACATAGTAAAATAGTCATTAGCCAAACTGTACATAAAAGTATGGCAAACCTGCTGGGTAGCTATAAAACTAGCACTGAGGAGGCAGAAGCAGGAGAATCACCACCAATTTGAGGTCAGCCTAGGCTACACAGTGAGTTCAAGACCAGCCTTAACTGCAATCCAAGATCACCTGACACAAAAGGAAAGAGAAAGGAGGTGAGAGGGAGGGGAAGGGGAGAGAACAGAGGGAGAGGAGG
>PVKA01039225.1:0-19638 GCA_004027165.1 Ctenomys sociabilis
ATTGTGACTCCGCATACACGGCAATCATGACTGCTGTCCCTAGGAAGAGAGGGAGACGAGGGACATTCAATGCTCCCCACTGGCATGGCACCCCCACAAGATATGTTATGGTTTCCTCTGAAAGACACTGCACAATTTGGCACAGTGGAAAATTAGTGCTCATCAATTTTAATGCTCCTTTCATCACTTTTAATAGGTTCGTTCATAAGTTACTTTTGAAATGAATTTTAAATTCTTTTCCAGCAATCAAGAGGCAATACACTTCAGATTAATGTGCTTTAAGAGAGATCTTCTTGAATTGCTGTATTAAGATCTTGCCAGAGGAAATGTGGTGAAAGGGGAGGCAGGGCAGGGGGCTCAGAGCAAACACAGCTTGCTCTGAAGCACACCCATGGTGCCAGCTGCACTCAGAGAGCCTGGAGACAGCGCTTGGATTTAACCTCCTGCTCTGGAGATTCTTCCAGTCAGAGTTAAGGGGTGGAGAAATGAGTAGGTGGCGCAGCCAATCACAACAAGCAGCTAAATGTGACCAGATGGCGCTCGGCCTGGAATGTGGAAATGCTGATAGGCGCCATCCTCAGCAGGCTTTTTTGATCTGTGATAACACACGTGACCGACACTCCGCCTCAGAAGGGCTTCTTTTACAAAGGGAATGGAAAGCATTTGAGATGTGGGACGTTTAACAGCTGTGTCAGGCAAATGTTTTTTCTCAAGTTTCAGAAAACACTACAGTTCAGCGAGAAGCCAAACTACGTTTTTACTTAAACTGGAACAGATTAATTTTTTTTTTTTTTTCATTTGCTTGACACACTTACTGGTGAAATGCATACTTGACCAGTCTTAAGAAGCTAAAGTCTTGAAATCTACTCCAGGCCTGTAAGAGAACAATAATTTTACCACTCTCTGGTATAAATCCCTGATGGGTCAGCTGTCTATGCAATCACTGACGAGAAACATCTGAATGCCATGGCTAGAGAGTGGTAGTATCCATTCAAAAATCCAAACTGGCTTGATGTCATATCATGTGTCATGAATTTATACTATTTTTTTTGTACTTCCTACATCAATCTATTTTTAAAAATCAACATAAAAACATGCTGTCTTTGGCTAGTCAGAAACAAACACTCATGAGCACCCTTTCCTGTCTTCTCACATACACCTACCAGACATGGGCAGATTAAACTGATTAGGCCAGAATTGAGCATTTCATCTACTAGATCGCTTAAGCAAAATGAAAAACCACCTTATTAAGCAACTACTATGTGTGAAGAACCAGAATCACCCAGGATAGCAAAGCATAAGTATTTGAACAATTCCCAGTAAGTTTACAATTTATTTATTTATTTATTTATTTAAGATAGTGCAGACTGGCCTTGAATTCACTATGTAGCCAAGACTGGCCTCCAACTCACAGTGGTTATCTTGCCTCAGCCTCCTGAGTACTGGGATTACACCTGTGCTCCACCATAGCCAGATATATATATATACACTTAAGGGGTGGAGCTCAAGAGTAGGGCATTTGCTTAACATTAAGAAGACCCTATATTTGAACCTCAGCACCAAAAAAAAAAAAAAAAAAAAAAAAAAAAAAAAAAAAAAAAAAAAAAAAAAAAAAATCACACACAAATACAGCACTGTTTCTTTTATAAGCATCACAGAGAAGAAAAATGTCTATGTATGGAGAAGAGTTTAAAAATTTTCACCCTTTTTCGGACTTTGTAACTCAAATTCAAATATTGGTTGTTTTGTTTTTTGTCTTTTTGAGACAGGGTCTCACTATGCAGTTCAAGCTGACGGTAAACTCACTTTGTAGCTCAGGCTGGTCTCGAACTCACAACAATCCTCCTGCCTCAGCCTCCCAAGTGCTGGGATTATAGGCATGCGCCACCACGCCTGGCCAAATGTTGGTATTTTAAAGATTTTTCATTTTAATGAGCTGCGACCTGATTACTCTGAATATAAAGATCTAATTCCTTCCAATCCCACAGGTACTTCAATACATTATTTTCACTGAGATTTTTCAACTGTACTTATTACATCTATTACTTACAGCTATATACTTAAAAATAAGAGTAATCTTCAACTTTTTTCCACCTTTCAAGGAATAGCAAGTAACTTGATGATAATTTATCCTACGTGAACATTAACTTGAAATAGAACACAAGCTACTTCTCACAGCAACACAGTTAAAACTATAAACTGATCCACAATGGGCAGCATACCTTACACTATAACAGGAACTCAAATCAACTTAATTTTCCTTTAATGTTTCCTTTTTAAATAAATGCTTTTGTCTTATAATAAAAGGAAAATGTTTTTGCCTTAAAACTTTTTTGTGTGTGTGCAGGGTCTCACTGCGCAGCTCAGACTATTAGTGATCCTCCTATTATCTGCCTCCCTAGTCCCAGGATTACAGCGTGCACTACCATGCGTGAACTCCATCATTGGCTCAGCACACCCAGGGGCAGGGACAACACAGCAGGTGGTGCCAGGGATCAAACCCTGGCCCCTGTGCTTACCTAAGCAAGCACTTAGCCCACTGAGCTATCTCTCCAGCCCTAAAACAGTTTTAAAAGATTATTTATTTGGTACAGGTTCTCACTAAATAGCTCAGACTCATAGTGATCCTCCTGTCTCAGCTTTCCCAGTGCTAGAATTACAGGGGTGCACCACCATGCCTGTTTTTGGTGGCCAGTATAGCATGCCTGGGTTCTGGGGCCAGCATAACATGCAGTACTGGGGAATTGAACCCAGGTCCTTGTGCTTCCCAGACAGGTGCTTCCCAAGCAAACGCTTATTCTACTGAGCCATATCCCCAGCTCCCCAAGATTTTTAAATAAAATTTTTTATTTTATCCTTATTTCTAAAATACATGATGTTGGAACTGGGCGTGGTAGTGCACACCTGTTATCCTAGCAGTGGAGGCTGAGACAGGAGAATCCCTGCAAGTTCAACACCAGCCTAGGGGCTCCAAAACCAAGCACAAGTACAGCCCAAAATACATGGCGAGACCCTATTTCGAAAAGGAAATCATATACATGATGCATGCCCATAATCCCAGCACTCAGAAGACTTGAGGCAGGAAGACTGCTCCAAGAACAAAAATAAAATTTCTCATGTTCAAATAACCCAGCTCTCTCCCTTTCTCCCCACCCTCTTTTAAAATGCTGAACTTGGGGGGCCTGCCCATTAGCTTACTTGTTTCAGCACCTGCTCATGCAAATGCTGGATACTGCAGTTCGCAGTTCGATCCCCACCTCCACCTGCCTTAGCAAACCCACCTTTAAGGCAGCCTGAGCCACCCCTCCAAAACAAGATCATTCTCTACTTTGGGGAAAAACCTGTTCGGGCCCCCTCCTGTCCCTCTCAGACAGGAGCTTTCTTTCCCTCAATAAATATATTCTGGGCTGGCAAGATAGCTCAGCGGTCTAGAGCACCTCTCAGGGACCGCGGTTCGAGCCCCAGCACCACATGCCATGCCAGCCCCTCCCCGCAGGGCCAGCTGAGCTCACCCCCCACCCCCGCGGGGAAAAAAAAAAAGAATCCGTGATGTGTAGCGAGACACTGTAATAAATAAAGGAATTAAAATAAATAAATAAATAAATAAATAAATAAATAAATAAATAAATTCTGCTCATAAAAATAAAGTAAAATGCTGAACTTGGTGATTCCTGCCTATAATCTGAGCAATCAAAAGGTAGGGTTGGTCACTGCAAGTTCAAGGCCAACGTGAGCCATATACTATAGTGAGTTCAAGTCCAGCCTGAACTGCATCAAGAGGGTCTATCTCAAAAAAAATAATAATAATAAATAAATAAATAAATAAATATGGAGCAGAGGGGGGACCACCCACTCGGGACCCCCCTCCTGTCCCTCTCTCAAACAGGAGCTTTCTTTCTCTCAATAAATCTATTCTGCTCATAACCTCCGTTTGTTCCTAAAATTCATTCTTCAGTTTTAGAGAACACAAACTTGTACAGGTCAGGTCCAGAGATCATTTTTTCCCTATGTCATCTGAAGGTTCCCTATATCATTTGGAGCTCACCCACATGAGATCAGTTTTTCTCCCTGTATCATTTTGGAGAGTCCCACCGAGATCAATGGATGAAGATTCAAAGCTGTAATGGAAATGCCTGTTCTCTACTGAGGGCCTTTATTTATTTATTTATTTATTTATTATGTCTTTTTGAGACAAGGTCTCACTATGCAGTTTAGGATGGCCTTAAGCTCACTTTGTAGCTTCAAGCTGGTCTTGAACTCACAACAATCCTCCTGCCTCAGCCTCCCAAGTGCTGGGATTACAGGCATGCGCCACCACGCCCAGCCTACTGAGGGCCTGTAGATAGAACCTCTGAAGAATATATCTGACTGCCAATCAACAATTATGAACCCTTTCAGCATTAAGAAGCCAGAGCTGTCATCACCCAAATACCTCACGACAGTTTGGGTTACTTCTTCAGAGGGGGGAATGTTGTAGGCAGAGGATAGAAATATTCTAGGAAGTCAGACAGGGCCAGGCCCTCAAGGAGACAAGATGCAGAAAAGGTGACTTTGCAACTTAGAAAAGACAGACACTCCCTATGGGCCACACCTCAAGACCAAGACAAAAACAGGAAACATAGCTACATACTTCCCCAGGGATGGGCATCAAGGATTGATATTCTAAATAGGTATCAATCACCTTGAAAGAGCCCTATTGAGTCACTAGCCCAACCCCCAACAGGAAGAGACCCTGTCCCATATTCATGCCTGCTTGCTATGTGACTTGCTTCCCCACTTGGTACTGGATTTAATTAATTTAACCTGAGCAATGGTGCTTATAATCTCATGGTTTGTCCCACCTTTTGTCCACCTAAACAAGTTCCCATGTCTTTACCACCTTAGACCTGCCTCACCACATGGTTTTCCTCTATAAAAGTCCCTGGAAGAGACCACCACTTCCGGGGGACCACTTACTCCGGACCCCCCTCCTGTCCCTCACTCAGACAGGAGCTTTCTTTCCCTCAATAAACATATTCTGCTCATAAAAAAAAAAAAAATGGAGCAGAGATGGAACTATAGCTCAGTGGTACAGAACTTAACTAGCATGCATAAGAATCTGGACCTAATCCTGTCTCTCACACACACAGACAAAAAAAAAGGGGTCAGTGTAACCCTTTAAAACATTAAGGAATAATCTGCCTACAGCACAAAGTAGGCAGATTCTAATTTCAACCATGTAATCTCCCTTCTATACACAACAGGCATTCATGTTTCAATACGTATTTGGGAAGCCACGTTTTTTAAAAATAGCAAACCAAATATTTATCGATGCCACTTATCTAATCTTTTACTAATAACTAGTTTAAATATCCTGTCTTAGTACATAAAATGAGGTTTATTGTTTTATTTTGCTGCTGATGACTGAACCCAGGGCTTCTAGCTTGCCAGACAAGCGTTTTACCGCTGAGCTAAATACCCAGCCCTAAGTGCATAATGATTAAAGAAAAATGAGCTAGCTGGTTTTGCTTCTAACCAAGTAAGGTAACAATTTAACTCAGGAGGTTGAATAACGCAAATTAGTTTCATTCTGTTCCACACAATTTCTTCTCATATGTGAAAGGCAGTCTTAGATATTCTCTGCATAAGCTTTTCTTTATTAAGCTTGTTGTAACTACACACAACAGCTGCATGATAAATAAAGATTTGAGTCTTTTTAACAGCATCTATCTGGAGAAACTACTTACAGACTGCACATCTGAATAAATGTGTGAGGAAAAGTGTTACAGCTGTTCATAATTGTGAACCAAGGCGGAATAGTTACTTCCTTTTCAGTCAAGTTTGCATTCAAAGCTTAAAAAATAGGTAAATCATAATTCCTCAACAGATTGCAACTAAAATTATAGATGCAACTATAAATAGAAAGTCTTAACATCAGAAAGCTTATATATAATTAAACATGAAATCCAGAGGAAATAATCAAAACCTTAGCAGAATAGGAAAAATGACTGGATGATTCTTTTTTCCTATGGTACAAACTAGTGATGATTGTTTGTCCTTACATAATTGTATCAGCTTATCTTGTTTTGTTTTATGTACCGGGAATCAAACTCAGGACCTGGCACATGCCAGGCAAGTGCTGTGCTGCTGAGCTATAGCCCCAGCCCTATGTGTTTTGTTTTTGTTTTTTTATGTTTTAGGGAAGGGTCTATAAGGTGTTCAGGGTCTCACTAATAGATCTGACTCAGAGTGATCCGCCTATTTACAGCTTCCCAAGAGCTGGGATTACTGCACACTACCAAGCCAAGTCTCAGTTGCTGTCTCAGTGTGCCTCAGGGGCGGAACTGGCATGGCAGGCCTGGGGATCGAACCCAGCCCCTGCACTTGCTTGCAGGTGCTTTAATCTGCTGAGCTATTTGGCGGCCCCTACCTGTATGTTAGTTTTTTTTAGTTTTGTCACTTTTTTTTCTTGCTATCTATACTGTCTCCCCTCTCCACTTTTATAGTATTTCTTATTTTTGTGATACTGGTGATTGAACCTAGGACTTTCACACTGAGTTACATCTCCATTCTTTGCTTTCTTTATTTTTATGTATTTACTACAGGATCTACAGGGTCTCACTACACAGATCAGACTTAGAGTGATCTTCCAATATTTTCAGCCTCCCAAGTGCTGGGATTACAGGTACACAGTACCATGCCCAGCCTCAATCATCACTGTCTCAGCAGGCCCCAGAGGCAGGGCTGGTACAGCATGCCAGGGATTGAACCCCAGTCCTTACACCCTAATCCCCTGAGCTATTTGGCTGACCCTCTTTGCTCAATTTTTAATGTTGAGACAGAATATTGCTGAAGCACTAAGTTGCCCATGCTAGGCTCAAACGCATGATCCTCCTGCCTCAGCTTCCTACAGTGCTGGAATTACACATGTAAACCACCATGCCTGGCTTCCCTTAAAATTTTTTGGAGGCCAGAAAACCACATAAAATTCGTTAGCACTGCATTTAACATATGAAAAAATACTAAAATGATATCCTGCAAACATAAGGAATTAAGAGTAGAAAAGCTGATAAGCATATTGTCAGCTCAAAATTTTTAATGTTTTTCTATGCTCAAATGTAAATACATAGGAAGAAGTCTGGGCAGAATGTACTCTTAAACTGTTGGCTCTCTTTAAGACAGAAATGGGAGGACTGGGAAGATAGTTCAGTGAAGTAAGTGCTTGCCTGGAAAGCACAAGGTCCTCAGTTCGATCCCTGGTAACACCAAAAAAAAAAAAAAAAAAAAGAATTATATTTAAATGGGTTGAGGCATGGAAACATCTACTTTCTTTTACTTATGATTCTGAACTTATTATAAATATGGTTATATAATTAAAATTTATCTTTAAAGTTCTCCAAATGGCTGATTTCTGAATTAAATACAACACCAGCATGGGAATGCAATCAGCTTCTTTCCTACTAACTAAATTTCTTGACCTCATTTGTTTTGTTGATTTTACAATACAGTTCACACAGGGCATGTGGCACATAAGTAGAGCAGAAGGTGAACTCCACAAGGAAGCCTTTTGGAAATGAAGCTTATAAATAGTTAAAATGATCCCTATAGAATCATTACTTATACTTCATATGTTTCCAATGCTAATCATATAGAAATCACATATATTTGAGGTAATACAATAAATAATTTCCATCATATTAAATCTGAGAGAAATTTTCTGTACACTGTTGCTAAACCTAACCTTCACCCAGTATGGAACTGGGTGATACAGAAAAGTGTATTAATATGCTAAAGAAATGCTGGGAGTTTAGTAACATAAATTTCCCGCACAACCTAAAATGATATGGAGTACAGTTACATTGATACAATGTTAAAAACAAAAAAATGTCAGGCTGAGCATGATGACACACTCCTATAATCCAGTACTCTGGAGGCCGACAGGATTATCTTACCATGAATTCAAGGTCATCATGGGCTACATAGTGAATTCAAGGCCGGCCTGAACAACACAGTAAGACCCTGTTTCAAAACAAAACAAAAAAATGCCAAAGACCTAGGATGACATCCTGATCAAAATTTTAACTACTAGTTATAAAATAAAAACATGATTCAGATTTCTTAGTTTCCCAATGTGTCCTTGTTTATAGAGTCAACTTCAAATTCACAGAAGTCAGAAACATTAAAAAAGGAGCTATTTGGCCGGTGAGATAGCTCAGCAGACAAGCGCCTGCTTAGGCAAGCGCAGGGACCTCAGTTCTATCCCTGGCACAAATATGCTGTGCCAGCCCCACCCCAGGGTGGGCTGAGCCAGTCAGAGTCTGGGCATGGTGGCACATGCCTGTAATCCCAGTGATGGGGAAGCTGAAAACAGGAGGATCGCTATGAGTCTCAGCTGCGTAGTGAGACCATGCGACAACCAAACCAAAAAAAAAAAAGAGCTATTGACAGAGACATAGAAATACACATCAGCTACATTTGCTTTTAGATTTTCTTCCTTAAGCATTTCAATCTTTAAATCAAAAAGAGTACCCTTAGGGCTGGGGAGATAGCTTGGTGGTCTAAGCATATGCCTGGCAAGCGCAAGGACCTAGATGTAGCCCCCAGCCCTTGCATGCCACACCAGTCACCGAAACCAGACGTGCTGGTGCACACCTCCTAGCACTGGGGGAGACTGAGACAGGAGGATCACTACAAGTCTGACTGTACAGCAAGACCCTGTACCAAATAAATAAATAATTTTTTAAAAAAGAGCACCTTCAAGTACAGTGAAGGTCTATAATTTGAGTTTGTTTATACTAATGAGAGTGACAGTATAACAGTCTGGACCTCTCAGATTATTCCAGCAACACAGATTTATGATAGCCAATAACTTGTAATATTTTCAGAGTGAAAAATGAGACATCCTGGGGCTGGCAAGATAGCTCAGCGGTCTAAAGCGCCTGCTTTGGCAAGCTTAGGCAAGCTCTGAAGGACCGCAGTTCGATCCCCAGCACCACAGGGCTGGCTGAGCTGACCCCCTCCCCCCACACAAAAAAGAGTCTGTGATGTGTAGCGAGACACTGTAACAAATAAATAAAAATTAAAAAAAAAAAAATGAGATATCCTAGTTGTAAGACTGTTGTGCAGGAACAAGACAGCTTACTAATGAGAAAGTTAGGTCATCTCAACTCACCTTTATTATAATCTACTTTCCAGACCTGCTGTGAATTCTACACATGCCAGATGCACCAAGGTATCAGGATTTACCACTTCTTTTTTTTTTTTTTAAAGAGGAAAAGAAAATACAATTTCAAAACAAGATAATCGGAAGGTAACATTAGTTAATAAACAGTATATTGTTATCTTTAGTTATTCAGAGTACATGATATTCAGGCCACACAATATTAGCACAAACCTTTCTTTTCAATGAGCTGAGAGAAATTAAATTTACTGCACTTATGAATTCTAAATGACTTCTCTATGCCATAAGACAGCACTCATTATGGTGCGTTACTATAAAATAAACTGGCAAGGACAATCAGTTTGCACCCCCATTCACAAATTTATGGAAGACAGCTGTTCCCATACCTGCCCTTCAGGTTCTCAAGCTCCCTGTGATGCAACATGCTCCGCATGTGTTCGTCCATCTCCTTCAAAATTAAAAAAAGCAGATTAAACTAAGGGGTATTGCTTTGAGGGAGGGAAAAAAAAAAGTAAACTCCTTTATTTTGTTCAATCAATCATTAAGGATCAAATTCCCTGTGCTTATTTATGATTATTCTTAATTCAGTATTGACGTCAGTTTTTATGAAATAATTATTTGGCTACATTTTTTACATATTCCTTTTTTGTTTTTTGAGATGAGTATTTTTTTTTGAGGGGGAGGTATTTTTGCCTCTCAGGCTGGCACTACACTATCAAGCTATTGCACCTGGACATATTTCTTTTCTTTTTTTTTTTTTTTTTGTCTTTTTGAGACAGGGTCTCACTGTGCAGTTCAGGCTGGCCTTAAGCTCACTTTGTAGCTCAGGCTGGTCTCGAACTCACAACAATCCTCCTGCCTCAGCCTCCCTAGTGCTGGGATTACAGGCCTGCGCCACCACGCCCGGCTTTTTCTTTTTTTTTTTTTTTTTTTTTTTTTTTTTTTTTTTTTTGTATTTCATTTTTAAATAAAAAGAATTCTTAGGAATAGGTAAGTGGCTTTCCAAAAGGGTTAGAAAGTTACCTTCAGGAGGCAAAAGACTTAAGAATAAATATGTATGTTAAATTCTATACTATTGTAAAGAATTCAGCAAAAGTTCATTTTAAAAAACCTCTCAGCCAGGCAGTGCCCAACCCTGTAATCCCAGCTACTTCAAGATTTTTATACAAAAATTGCACCAGGTCAAGGCCAGGCTACTTAACAAGTTGTCATCTCAAACTAAAATATAAAATATAAAGGCCTGCAGTTCAGTATGGCACCTGCCTAGTATTCCATAGGCCCTAGTTCAATCCCCAGCAAAGGGGAGGCACCTTTGCTACTTGGGTTGTCAGTTTTTGAAGACAGGGTCTTGCGTTGTAATGTAAAACTGACCTTGACCTCACTATACAGCCTGGGTGGGTCTCAAATTTGCAGTGATCCTCCTCTCTTGGCATTCCCTGCCTCAGCCTCCAAGTTCTGGGATTATAGGTATGCATCACCACACCTGCAGCTATCCTGCTACTTTTATCTATTCTCTTTCTCTACTCAAATGAAGTGTAAACCACAGCTCTTACTTATGGTTTGATTGAATCTGACATGTAGTTGTTAATAAATATTCGCTGAATGAAAATAAGACACCTACATCCATTCTAGATAGCAGTTACAAATATAATGGAGCCTCTTTATATTAGATCAGGAAGCTTTAAAAATATATCAGCTTGGCATGACGGTGCACACCTATAACCACAGCATCCTAGGAGGCTAAGCCAGGAGAACTGCAAGTTCGAGAATAGCCCCGGCAACTTACAGATTTAGTAAGTTCCTGTATCAAAATTAAAAAACAAAAGGACTTGCAGCTCACTGTAAAAGCTCTGGGTTCAATCAGCAGGACCCCAAAATAAAACAAAAACAACAGCAAAAGGAAAACCTTAGGGCTGAGGAGAAAGCTCAGCAGCTTAAACACCTGCCTGGCAAGCACAAGGTCCAGAACTCAATACCCAGTAACAGCTTCCCGCCCCCCCCCAAAAGTGAACCTTGAACAGGGCCAGCTCAATTACTGCTTTCTCTTTACATCACTTCCCCTCTTCCTCTAATTGGTTTGTTTGGGTCTAATGAAAAGTTTGAACAGTTACTAAGTCCTCCACCTGCACCTTTCCACCTTACATTTAATGGGAAGAAAATAAAACCTGTGAAAAAGACATCATTTAAAAATACGCAAATGCACAAATGCACACATACACAGACACTCAAAATACAAAGATGAGTAAATGTGTATCTCTCAAAATACAAAGATTAGGGGCCGAGGAGATGGTTCAGTGAATTAGCACTTCCCTGGCAAGCGCAAGGCCCTGAGTTCAATCCCTGGTTCCATTAAAAAAAAAAAAAAAAAAAAGTTGGGTAAATGTCTATCTTGTTATCATGTGAAAGTATACTGCCAGCATCCCTTAAGGTAGTAGTGGCAGGAGGCTATTTGTATAACTGAAAGCTCTTTTAGACTTTTAGTCTTACTGCTATTGTCTTAGAGAATGGTTATTTACTCATATAATACTAAAAGTTTAAGCTCTCTGGGAGGACAAGACAGGAGGATTACAAATTCAAGCCCAGACTATAGGCACTTTATTGATTTGAGACCCTGAGACCCTGTTTCAAAACACTGGCCAGAGGCTGGGTGTGATGGTGCACATCTGATACCCTTCCAGACAGGTGTATATAGCTCACTGCAAAGATCCTCAGTTCAATCTCAAGTACCAGGAACAAAAAGTGGGGAAATATTGCTTTACTCATGCAAAATGCCTCAAACATTTTCTTCATGATAGGGAAATTTTTATTTATTTGTTTTATTTAATTTTATTTATTTATTTATTTATTTTTGGCAGAACCAGGGATTGAACTCAGGATCTTGCACTTGCCAGGGAGCACTTATTCTACTGAGCCATCTCCATGGCCCCATTTATTTATTTATCTTCTTTTTGTGTGTGTGGAACTGGGGATTGAACTCAGGCCCCTGTGCTTGCCAGACAAGTGCTTATTCTATTGAGCCATCTCCCCAGCCCGATCTTTATTTAAACAAATAAAAACAAGTTAAGAGATGGGGATATAGCTCAGCACCTGCCTGGCAAGCACCAAACGTGAGTTCGAATTCTGGAATTACAAAAAAAAAAAAGGTGCCAATGTAAATTTTATCTAAAATTTGACAATTAAGATTTTTCTTTTACTGCACTGAAGGACTAAACTCAGGGCCTCTTTCCTGCAAGGCAAGCATTCTGCAACTGAATTACATTCCCTAACCCACAGTTAAGACTTCCTTAAAACTTAAAAAAGACTGAGAAATATTAATCTTTGGTCTGTTGGCTCTTGATTTCACTATGCAGTTCAGGCTGGCCTTGAACTCACTTTGTAGCCCATGTTGGCCTCAAACTTGCTCGCAGTATTTTTTCTGCCTGTGCCTCCTTAGGGCTGTAGAAACAGGTGTGTACCACGATGCCCAGCCAGGTGGCAGCTTAATCCACATTTCTCCATCAGTTTTTCTGCTCTGTATTCTACTTTTTACTGTTGTTAGGATGGTTACCAGCTATTGCCTCCTTTTTAGGCCTATTGAGTCATTTCCACAAACCAGAATTTTTGAAGTGAATGTGGGGCGGGTAAGACAGCTCAGTGGCCTACAGCACCTGCTTATGCACGCTTAGGCAGGCACAGCAGGTTGATCACCAGCTCCGCACGCTGTGTCAACCCCGTCCCCAGAGCAGGCTGAGCCAGCCACAAAAACAAAGGAGGTAAAAGACTTAACAATGAATGAAGAATAGTAATGCATGCTATCTATATTCCAGACACCTGGATCAAGTATCTGACTGACAGCAATAGAAAGTTTTTAACTCCAAACTTGGAGACACACACTTGGAAATTTAACTGCACAGTGAGCCTCACATTTGAGCCTTTACATTGGAACTAGATGACAAGCTTTATATTTGCAGTTAGCCGTCTTCTTAGCTATTATTGGGTTTCCCTTTTCCCATGACACCATGTGGTACTATGACCTGCTAGCTGCCATCCTGTGGTTGGGATATAAGGACATATTTTTTAAGGTTTCTGGTTCTATCAGGCCTTATCTCGAAGCAGTGTCTTTCACGAAGAAAATGGCTCCACAAGAGGAATATGATCTTTCTTCTGTAGGAGGGTTCCTCTAGGTCACAGGAGGAATTGCTACATAGTCTTTCCAATAAAGTTTCTCTAGGGGCTGGGAGATGGCTCAGAGGAGTAAGAGCTTCCCTGGTAAGTGCAAGGGCTCTAAATTCAATCCCCAGTTCCGCCAAAAAAAAGTTTCTCTAAAGATTACCAGTTGGCATGTTTAGTCCTGGCCTTTTTTCTTTACAGGAGTACCACATAAAATTCCACAAAAAGTGACAAAAAAAAAAACTTACTACATACTTAAAAATAAAAATTTTACTTTATTGTTGGCATTCCTAATCTAATGTACTAGGCCTTAAGCCAAATGTTAGTATTTTTCAAATCATATGAATCACTTTCCACATTTTCTAATATGAACAGCGAAGTAACATTGACGGAACAATAATTTCCTGAGAACACAAGGATGTAAAAATTAACTCCTTCAACAGATATTTATCATATATAAATATGAAAAGATGCCCTCAGAGTCACAAACAGAGGTGATCAAACTGGGATTCAAACTCAGAACCCCCACTTACACTTGCTAGGAATATGCTGCACCAGCCTTTCTTTTCTATTGTTAACAGAGATATAGTTGTTGCATTTAGTAGTTATTCACTGTATATCATTATTTGCTGGTTCTTTGTGTCTATATTATAATCGTAGGTCTCCTTTCTATGGTTAAGCATTTTACTTCAGTAGTGTTTCGTTTTGTATTTTTGTCTTTTTGAGACAGGGTCTTGATATGGTCTTGAGCTCACTTTAGAGTCCCAGGCTAGTCTTGAATTTGCAACAATTCTCCTGCTTCAGCCACCCTAGTGCTGGGATTACAGGTGTGCATCACCACACTCAGCTATAGTAGTAGCTTTTATTGATTCTTACAAGAGTATCAATATCTAGCTTGTCTTTTTTATTTATTTTTTGCTGGGGGTCTTTTTGAAACAGGGTCTCATTGGCATTTCAAGTTGGCCTTAAAGTCACTTTGTAGCCCAGGCTCACTATATAGTGATCATTCCCAATGATCCTCCCCTCTTGTCTTCCCTGTCCTGGGATTATAGGTATGTGCTGTTAAAACTGGCTCCAGTTTGTCTTTGACTCTATTATAGTAGACAATAGGGGCCAGGGAGATGGCTCAGTGGACTAAGCGCTTCCCTGGCAAAAATTCAATCCCCAGTTCCGCCAAAAAAAAAAAAGACAATTTTGTTGCTACGGCCAAAACGAACAGTTGTTGCTATTAATTGGTTTTTACTATATGTCAGTATCAGGTTACTCTCTGTTATTAACAATACTATGGTTCAGGACCAGGGAGATGGATCAGTGGAATAAGCACTTCCCTTGCAAGTGCAAGGGCCTGAGTTCAATCCCCAGGGTCCCCCCACCAAAACAAAAAAAAAAAAAACAACAATACTGTGGTTCATTTCTGGAGAACTGGATGCTGGGACAATTACACTGCAGCCTGCCATCCTAAATTATGGTACCTGGCTGGATCTTTGGACAGAGACACAGGCCTACAGTTAGCCATGCTTAGAGTACATCACTGAACCACACTAGCAACAAAGGTTTTCCAAAATAAGAGACTTCTCAAATCTCACCAAACAATCAACAATGGAAACATAAAACAAAGTAACAAGATGCCTCCAAGATCTCCCAAACCCCTCCCACCAAGCTGATCCACAGAGCATCAAAAGTGAGGAAATCACCAGGTGGTGCATGCCTGTAATCCCAGTACTGGGGAGGCTGAGACAGGAGGATTGTTGTGAGTTCGAAACCCAGCCTGAGCTACAAAGTGAGCTTAAAGCCAGCCTGAACTGCATAGTGAGACCCTGTTTCAAAAAGGAAAAAAAAAAAAAAAAACTTAAATTGCCTAAGAATAACATCAAAAATCAACAAGTGGGACAATATCAAATTAAAAAGCTTCTTCACAGCAAAAGAAATAACCAATAGTATAAAAAAACAACCTGTAGCTGGGTATAGTGGTGCATGCCTGTAAATCCAGCATTTGGAAGGCTGAGGCAGGAAGAGTACAATGAGCTTAAGGCTGGCCTGGGCTACATAAGCAAGTAGCCAACCTACACTAAATGGTGAGACCCTGTCCCAAAAACAACAAACAGAAAACCTACAAAAGAGCAAACAAATTTGCCAGCTATTGCTCAGATAACAAGATTAAAATACAGAATATATAAAGAAATAAAAAAAATTAGACCCCTTCCCATATGAAAAAACTAAGTCAAAAAGTAGGCAACTAAAATGATTACATACTTCTCAGAAAAAGTACAAATGGTCAGTAAGTACATTTTGAGAAGTTCAATATCTCTAGTCATTAGACAAATACAAATTGAGATTCCATCTTACACCATAAAGAATGGCTATCATCAAGAAATCAAGTAGGGGATAGGGAGATAGCTCAGCAAAATAAACACTTCCCTGGCAAGCACAAGGGCCTGAGTTTAATTCCTGGTTCCAACCAAAAAAAAAAGAAATCAAGTAACAACAAACACTGGCAAGGCTATAGGGAAAAAGAAACTCTTTTATATTTGTTGATAAGAATGTAAACTAGTGCAATTACTATGGAAATCAGTAGGGAAATTTCTCAAAACAATAAAAATAAGCCGGGCGTGGTGGCGCAGGCCTGTAATCCCAGCACTTGGGAGGCTGAGGCAGGAGGATTGTTGTGAGTTCGAGACCAGCCTGAGCTACAAAGTGAGCTTAAGGCCAGCCTGAGCTGCATAGTGAGACCCTGCCTCAAAAAAAAAAAAAAAAAAAAACAATAAAAATAGAAATTTCACTTAACCCAACTATTCCCTTTCTAGATATCTGCCCAAAAGAGTTCAGCATATTACAGTAATCTATAGTCCACACACAGGGGCTGCAGAGATAGCTTGGAAGTCTAAGCATCTGCTTGTGCAAGGACCAGGCTCGATCCCTAGCATCGCATGCTGTTCGAGCTGCATAGTGAGGCCCTGTACCAAATACATAAATTTAAATGTAAAAAAGACCATGCACAGACCATGTATTTAACTTATAGCTCTCATGAAGCACAATAAATAACAGCCAAATCTTGGAAGTGGCCCTTATATGCATCAAAAGGTGACTGGAGGGCCAGGGACATACTCAGTGGCACAAGCACCTACTTGGTAAGCACAAGGTCCTGAGTCCAAATTCCAATTACCAAAACAAAGATGAATGGATAGAGTCTGTGGTATTTGCATACAATGATGTAGCACTACCATAAAGGACAAATTTGAGTCCTTGAAATTATAATGTTAAGTAAAATATATCAGACAAGCTTAAATATCACAATTTTCTCTTACATGAGAAACCTATAATATAAAGAGCAAAAGAAAAGATAATAGGAAATATGAAAATAGACCTTTTCCAAAAGGGAAAAGGATCAAGAGACAGAGGGTGCCTGGGGAGATAGCTCAGTAGAATAAGTGCTTGCCTGGCAAGCACAGGGACCTGAGTTCAATCTCCGGTACCACAAAAAAAGGGGGCGGGGTAGATGAGACGTGTTACAAACATATACATGTTTCATGTTTGTAACATATTATATATTGCAAACACATACTCATAAAAAAATAACTAGACAAGATCCAACCATCAGCATAGGAATAAAGTAATAGCCTCAAATGCATATCTTTTTTCTATACCAGCTTCCTCCTTAGTTCTTTATAAATAGCATTATTTAGAGAGGGAGGGATCACCACTGAACAGTTTTGGAAAACAGCAAACATTTTAAAATATGCATTTTGGGGAGCCAGGGAGATAGAATAAGTGTTTGCCTGGCAAGCGCAGGGGCCTGAGTTCAATCCCTAGTTCTGCCCCCCCCCCCAAAAAATTCCCAAAATATGCATTTTCTTAAAAAAAACTTAAGGGCTTCTCAGACTTTTATATGTTAATTGGCATTAGGATACTCAGGAATGTAGCACACTTTGTCCTGCTGAAGTCATCCTTAAACTTTTTCTCCTTTATAGCAAAAGAAGAAACCAGGATTATACTCATTTGGAAAACTACAGGAAACCACTGCTTTAACATAAATTGTTTAGTCTATCAAAAATACCATTATGTATAGTGATTCCTTCCAACTAATTCATTTTGTTTAATTTCCTAAACCATATTATGCACTAAAACTACTCTTGCCAGGGGCTGGGGAGATAGTTCAGTAGAGTAAGCTCTTGCCAGAGTTCAATCCCCAGTTCCACAAAAAAAATAAAAAAATAAAACTTCTCTTTCCAAAAAAACAAAAAATAAAACTACTCTTTCCTTTATTGAATAATAGACAACTGGCTTTCCCTGAGGCAGGAGTGAATAACTTCCAATGCTTGATTTAACTTCATTATGATCACAGGAAAGCATAAAGAGAAAGGTCCTGCAAGATAGCTCGGTGACATAAGCACCTGCCTGGCAAGCACAAGGTCCTGAGTTTGACCCCCAATACCATCAAAAAGAAAAAACCAAAAAGATAGCTCAGTGGACTAAGATAGCTCAGTGGACTAAGTGCCTGCTCAGGCGAGCACAGGGGCCGGGGTTGCAACAGCCCCGTTCCCAGGCACGCAGAGCTGATCACTGAGTCGGGGCAGGCCTGGGGGCTCAAGCCTGTAATCCTAGCACTGGGGAGGCTGAAAACATGCAGATCACTGAGTCCGAGCTGAGTAGAGAGACCCTCTACCAAATACACACACACAAAAAAAGGAATAAAGAGATTTAAAAAAAAAAAAATGTTGGGTGCCGGGGAGATGGCTTAGTAGAATAAGCACTTGCCTGGCAAGCACAGGATCTTGAGTTCAATCTCGGTTGGGGAGGGGGATAAAAAAATCTAAAAAGATTGAGAATGTCAAAATCATGGTATCATAGGTAACTCTGCTATCTTCCCAGACTCTGATATCACTTTTTTTTTTTTTTTTTTTTTGTAGGAACCAGGGATTGAACTCAAGCCCTTGCCCTTGCCAGGGAAGCCCTTATTCCACTGAGCCATGTCCCTGGCTCCCAACATTTCTAACAGATGGGCTACATATGTCATGCAATCTCTCCATCTCCCTCCAATTGAAAGCAGTCATAAAAATTCTAATTTACTGACAACTTACATAAACCCTTATCTAAAAATTCAAAACTAGAACATTCTTTCACTTTCATGAAAAGCAGCTGGTTATTACTAAACATAATTTTAAAGTCTCAACTCATTTTTGCACTACTAACAGAAATCCTGAAAAGGGAAAAATAACTTCATCCTAGCATTTTCAATACTCTTCACCAACTATCTTCAGTTAAATTACGTGTTATGGTACTCAAGTCCTGGTGCTTGCCAGGCATGTGCTCAGACCTCCAAGCTGTCTCCCCAGCACCCCACACTGGATATTGAACCCAAGGCCTTCACACTATGTTATCCGAAAAGGTTAGTCAGCTGGGATTACAGGCTTGCCACCACACCCAGTCTCAACTGCAGTCTCAGTGTACCCTGGGGGTGGGGGTGAGGCCAGCACCGCAGACTGGGGGTTGAACCCTGGCCCCTGTACCTGCTTGCAGGTGCTTTAATCTGATGAGCTATTTGGCCAGGCCCCTGGCCTCAAACTCTTGGCAATCAGCCTGCCTCAACCTCCCAAACATTATCACACCCAGCTCGCAATATTTGTTTTTTCGTTGTTTTGTTTTGGCAGAAACAGGGATTGAACTCAGGCCCTTGTGCTTGCCAGGAAAGCACTTATTCCACTGAGCCAACTCCCTGGCCCCAATATTTGTTTTTTTAAAAAATAAGCCATCGCCGGGCGTGGTGGCGCATGCCTGTAATCCCAGCACTGGGGAGGCTGAGGCAGGAGGATTGTTGTGAGTTCGAGACCAGCCTGAGCTACAAAGTGAGCTTAAGGCCAGCTTGAATTGCATAGTGAGACCCTGTCTCAAAAAGACAAAAAAAAAAAAAAAAAAATAAGCCATCATATCAACACCTACTACTGTTGGCCTCAACCCACCTTTGTCTCTGTTAATGTTGCTCTTTGATCTAAAATATCTCTTCCCCTTTCACTTAAACTTTCTCACTCCTAGGTAGGTTCACAGCTTCTACTCAGACTTCCCTTGCTAATCCAGCTCATCAATTTCCAGCTCTCTGAATTTCCAATGACAATCAAAAACATCTTTAAAACAAACAAAAAACAAAAATCTTTAAGGAGCAGGGGGTATAGCACAGTGGCACAGCACTGCCTGGCAAGTGCAAGGTCAAGAGTTTGATTTCTAGCAACAAAAAAAAAAAAAAAAGCCAGGCATGGTGACCCATGTCTATAATCTCAGCACTTGGGAGGAGGATCACTGTTAATTCAAAACCAGCTTGGAGTACAGATTAAAAA
>PVKA01039226.1:0-19639 GCA_004027165.1 Ctenomys sociabilis
GCATGCCACGGGCCTGGCCTTCCCGGTGTGACCGCCTCTGTAACTGCAGTTTATCACAGCGATTCACTCTACAGTTCACTTATCTAACTCCTAATGCTAAATAAACATTATCGACAGAAATACTGTTGGCTTATCACTTTGGTGTGAATGTGAGTTTATAGACCAATTCAGGGGACATGGATATGTATGCCATATCGTGATATATACTGAATGTTATCAAATACTATAGCTTTGTAGTATATAACCATACTTTGCTACCTGACTGCTTTGAAATCTATTAAGTTTGGTACAGTACTTGAGTCATTTCAACATAAATTTTTTGTCCTGGTATTCACCTTTGTTTGATCCTGGACACATAGTTAGGCTTTGTCAGTCAGTTTTACCTTTTCCAGCCACAAGGGTGTGTTCAGTGCTCATCCTGCCTCCCAGAACCAACCAACAATGAGATTCATGTATCACTCTTGAAGCGAGGTAATGTGATGTCCTGCGTTGTTGTTCTTTTTCATTTCCAAAACCAGGGATCAAACTCAGGCCCTGCACTTGCCAGGGAAGTGCTTATTCCACTGAGCCATCTCCATGGCCCCTGCTTTGTTCTTCTTACTCCTGACTGATTCTAGATAGCTTTCACTAATGCAGATCTACATGAATTTTAGAACTTTCTTTTGTGGTACTGGGAAATGAAGGCAGGATCTTGCACATGTTAAGTAATTGCCCAGGAGGGGATACTATAAATAGTATTATTTCAATTGTAGTAGGGATTGTATTGGAGCTCTAGATTACTTTGGGTAGTATGGATATTTTACCACTTAATTTTCTCAATTCGTGAATACATATCTTTTTTTTTTTTCCAGGATTTCCTTCTACTCCTTTCAGGTTTCCTCAGTTTTTCCATAAGTATGTTATAGCTCTCATTTGTAGAGATCTCTCACTTTGGTTAAATTTCTTCCCAACTTTCTGGAGGCCGAGACAGGAGAATTGCCATGAGTTCAAGACCATCCTGGGCTACATGGTGAGTTCAAGGCTAACATGAATTACATTGTGAAACCTTGTCTAAAAAAACAAATATTTCTGAGATAGTTTTGATAATTTAAACAGGATCGTTTCTTTAATATATTTTTTAGATGGTATTTTTACATCCTGCAACTTTCTTGAATTTGTTCATTCTGACAGGTTTTTTGGTGAAATTTTCTCCATATGAGCTAATACATCTAAAACCAAGGAATATGTAACTGCCTCTTTCCCAGGTTGGGTACCTTTTACTTCTTTCATTGTGGATTTTTAAACCATATTTAGAATGGTGATGTCTTCTTGGTGAATCAGTCTTCTGTTCTTATGTAGTGCTTGTTCATCCTTGGATTTTGCTTGGCATAAATGTTGTCAGATTCGGTGTTTGCATGACATGTTTTCCATCATTTTACTTTTAACAATGAGGCACACGGAAAAATACATTTGTCCCATCCTTGTGACACACTTTCTAACGGCCTCTGGTTATTTTTTAATCTAGTGTATTTAAAGAAGTTAAATTTAATGTAATTAGTGATATGTTTATATTTAAATCTATCATTCTGTTTTCTATTTTTTCATTACTTTCTTTATTGCCTTCCTTTGAGTAATTTAAATATTCTGTAGTATTTTAATTTAGTGTGCTTTGACTACATCTCTGCATAAAATTTTGCTTTTTGCTCTAAGAATATATATATATATATGCATATATATGTATGTATACATATATATTCAGTATACTTTTCTTAGTTTATACGAAATTAATATTTCACTCAAGTGGAATATAAAAACCGAAGCCATCTTCATGGGATAGATCAAATTATACTGTGAATGCTTAGGTTTAAAAAAAATTATTACAAGGGCTATGGAGATAGCCCAGTAACATAACTGCCTGGTTGGCAAGTGCAAGGTCCCAAGTTCAATCAATCTCCGGTACCAAAAAAAACCCCAATTTATTACAATAAAAAGATATATTCCTGCTAAACCTCCTCAAAACAGTCCACCTTGGCTTCGCACATGCTTATCCTTCTTGCCACATTCTGAAGCAGCTGTCGCAGATCTCTTTTTCGTCTCTGCAGCAGCGTCTCTCTGCTTCATCCACCGGACCTGGCAGCGTGTGACCTAGCTCTCTTCCCAAACTCAAAATGACCATGAAAGGTAAACATTTTGAATGAATTCAGGATATCAAAGCAGCCACAGCATCACAATTAAAGGAGACATCTAGAACCGCTCCAGAAAGTGGCAAGAATGGTGGGATAAATGTTTGAAGCAAGAGGGATTCTTGAGTGGGATTAATGACAACTTGTCTTTCACTGTAATGATTTTAAATGTTCTAAACAGTCACTGTATTTGTGGCTCACACCTTGTAGATCTCTTTCCCTTTCACATTATAGTTGTTTGTAGATCTCTTTCCCTTTCACATTATAGTTGTTTGATATCTTACCTGTGCTTGTAGCACCCAGAGGCTGACACAGGTGGATCACAACTTCAAGTCCACCCTGGGCAACTGAGTAATTTAGTAAGACTTTATCTCAAAATTTTTAAAAGTAGGGCTGGCCAGATAACTCATCGAACTAAAGCACCTGCTTCGGCAGAACACATGGGTCAGGGTTCAATCCCCTGCATACTGTGCCGGTCCTGTCCCCAGGGCACACTGAGATGGAGATTGAGACTGGGCATGGCAGTGTGTGCCTGTAATCCCAGCGCTTGGAAGGCTGAAAACAGGAGAATCACACTACTAGTCCTATCTACATAGTGGACCCTGTACACTCTATAAACCCTGCCCTAAATTCATAAAAAGAAAAGAAAAGAAAAGGGAGCCTGGCATGGTGGCTCATACCTATAATTCCAGCACCCAGGAGGCTGAGGCAGAAGGATCACTGAGAGTTTGAGGGGAGTCTCAGCTACAAAGTGAGTTCAAGTCCAGCCTGTATTGCATAGAAAGACCCTGTTTCAAAAAGAGAGATAAAAGTGCTAGTTTGTAGCTCAGTGCAAAAACACTACATTTAATTCCCAATAGTACAAAAAAGAAAACACAGCAGGTATCACATACACACACATGCTAGGTTTGCAAGCATCAGGCGTATTCTAAAGCACTCCAAGGGAAAATTATTACTCAAATATTTCCCATTTCTATTGTTTTTCTTTCACTCTTGATATTTCAGGTTTCCTTTTGGCATTATTTCCTTTCTCTCTGAGAAACTTCCTTTGGTAATTTCTCTAGAATATGTACACCTGCTGTGAATTTTCTTATTTTTCCTTCCTCAGAGAATGTCTTATTTCATCTTTATTTCTGAAAGATATTTTCAATGGATATAAAATTCTGGGTTTATAGTTCTTTTTTCCAACACTTTAAAAATATGTCACCTATTTTTGGACTTTATGGTTTCTGCTGTGAATTCAACAATCAAAATCTCTGTTCTTCTGTTAATATATATATATATATATATATATATATATATATATATATATATGTATATATATATAGATAATATTTTTTGTACTTTGTAGATTTTTTTCTTTTTTTTTTTTGGTCAAGGGTATATATATATATATATATATATATATATATATATATATATATATATATATATATATATATATATATATTTACTTACATTTAACAAAGCAACAGGTATACTTTTAAGCTTTAAAACCAAGCATTATCTTTTCAATGTGAAGAGAAATAAAGAAAATTTAAAATAAATGAACAAGATTATAATAAAAATGGTGAAATTGACGTTCCTAATAAGAGCCTACAAGTTCTTCTAATTCTCCCATCAAATGACAGGGCTAAGGTCAGCATTAAAAGAGAATTATAGGGCCAAGGAGATGGCTCAGTGGAATAAGCACTTGCCTGGCAAGCACAAGGGCCTGAGTTCAATCCCTAGTTCTGCCAAAAACCAAAAAAAAAAAAGAGAATTATATTTTAAAAGTGATATTTTAAACTACTAGTCAGCAACTTTACTAATGATGGGTCAGATATAGACATATCTTGATGCTGTTCAAGGTTCACTGAGCTTTTTGAGTGTGTAGATTTATGTCTAAGTGTTCAGACTGTTACTTCAAATATTTTCTCAGAACTGCATCATCTCCTGGAGTCTGATGGAACAAGTGTTGGGCCTCTTGTTTCACAGGACCTTGGGGAACTTTTTCAAGTTTCCTTTTTCTTCAATCTTTCACCTTTGCTCTTGTTCAGACCAATTTCTCTTGGCCTAGCTTCATGTTCATTGACTTCATTGGCAGTTCTTCTTTTGTGTCTAGTCATTTCTCTTTCTCAACTCTAATATTTCCATTTGGTGATTCTTTGTATTTTCTATTTCTTCACTGAAACTTCCTAGCTTCTGTTTGTTCCAACGATGCTGCAGCTAGGCAAGATGGTACATGACTGAAGTCCCAGCACTTGGGAGCTGGAACAGGAGAAGCACTGTGAGTTCAAAGCCAGCCTGGGCTCTATAGTGAGTGCAAGGCCGGACTGAACTACATGGCAAGGCCCTGACTCAAAAAGCAAAACACAAAAGAAAAAACAAACAAATATTGCTTGCAATTAGAGATTTTGGGGGCTCGTTGTTGTTTTGTTTTTGTGGCAGCATGTGTTCTCTTTAATTGAAGGATTACTTAGTTTTAAGTATATAAAATGTACATCTTAAAATATGTTTCTACAGCAAATAGATTTATAGCAGTAAAACTGCCATCTACATCAACCAAACACTGATCTTACATATGAATGCCATGTTACTTACCACAGCTCCTAAAGGTAGGAGGAGGTGTTTTTTTTTTTTTTTTTTCCTGGCTACTTTGCACTGCCTTAAGGGCAGGTCTGGTACAGCTTCTGGACCTGGGAATCGAGCCGCGGTCCTATGCGCCTGCCTGCATTTACCCAAGTGGCGCTTTAAATAAGTGATCTATCCGGGAAAGCCCCACATCTCCTAAATGTAAAATATTTTGTAATAGCCCTATTTCTGCCCATTAAAATTTTGTTCTGCTAAAAGTTTTATGATAGCTACTTCAATGACTTTGCCAGTAATTCTCAGAACTGAATCGTCTCAGCACCGACATTGTTTCCAGCCTTTTACCGGTGAGTTGAGATTCTCCTGGTTCTTCATCTGCCAATTATTTACAGGCTTTATCATAAATATGTATGCCCAGACATACTGAATCCTGTGTAAACTGTATTTAAAACGTTGCTGTGCTTGTTTTAGAATGCAGTTGACCAAATTAAGCTTCAGACTGTAAGATCCTGCTGTGGGCCTTAGTTAGAATTGCCCTTCAGTCTTCAAGGACACGTAGTACACAACGGGATCTGGTCCCTGCTCGCCACCCAGCGGCCAGTCCAGCACCCGGATGAGGGTAAATTCAGTTCTGTCTTTTATATGCTGATTAAACAGACACAACGCAACCTCAGCACTATGGGAGCCAGGAACCCGGAGTTTGTAAACCATCTTATCGGGTTACTTTGTCAACTTCCTTCTTTCCATGATCTCTCACACTACCTAATTTCCTAGGATTCTTTTTGGCTCTTCAGCTACAAAGCTAGGGCTTTCCTTTAGCCATGCGCCCAAGCATTTCCAGGGTCGTGTTCACATCAAGCCAAGAGGCAGGAAAGGAGTGGGTAAAACCATTAAACTCAGTGCTGGCTCAGGGCTACAAAGAAAGGTCTTCTTCCCCAACTCCTCTGCCACTGTTTATGTTTTAATCCTCAAATAGATCTGTCCCATCCATTCTGTGTAAGTTTTGTAGCTGCATTAAGTGAGAAAACACAAGAGGCATGTACTTGTGTATCTTATTCTCTTCACGGTTTTTCTAACAATATTTTTAGTCTGTACATTTTCTTTCTTTGATATCTTCATGATTTTTATGAAGATGATGCTAACCATATGAGTTGAGGAATGTATGTCCTTTAAAAAATTCTCTGGGCTGGGCATGATAGTACATGCCTGTGAGTTTGAGACCAGCCTGGTCTACAAAGTGAGCTCAAGGCCAGCCTGAAATGCATAGTGCAACCCTGATTCAAAAAGACAAAAGTTTCTGGAAGAGTTTTTGAAGGCTAGAAATTTAATTAATAAATCCAATTGGGGTTTTCTTTGTGCAAGGGTTTTTTAAGTAAATTGCTTATACTAGTTCTAGGAATATTCAATTTCTCTTCTCCTTGTGTTTTTCTTTTAGGTTGTATTTTTTAATTAATTTCCATCACTTAAGTTTTCAAAGTTACTAACATACATCATATAACTTATGATTATTCTAATGTCTGTCTAATCTTCAGTTATGCTTCCATATTCTTGATTTTAAATGTTTTTAAAAAAACCTTTGGTTAGATGTGGTGGTGCATGCCCCTATTGCCAGCACTGGAGAGACTGAAGCAGGAGGATTTCAGTAAGTTTGAGGGCAGCCTGGGCTACATAGGGAGTTCAAGACCAACCTGAACTACATAACAAGATTTTGTCTCAAAACAAGAACAACAACAAAAACCCCTTTTATCAGTCTCCCATAGATATAAATCTGCATGTTCTGGAGAAGTGCAATGGTTTCTTAGACATAACTCCAAAAGCATACATAAAGGAAGCCAGCAGTAGAGCCACACTTTGCCTCACATTGAGGTTGAGGCTGGAGGATTAGTGTCTTACTCTTCTCTGGGACAAAATCCCCAACACCCAAAATGAAAGAAGGAAAGGCTTATTTATTTAGCTCATAGTTAGTGGAGGTTTCAGTCCATACTCAGCTGGCTCCATGGCAGAGTGGCAAGTGGCAGAGAGAAGCAGTGCATAGCAACAGAAAACAGCAAAACAACAAGAGCAAATGGGAAGAATAGCTGCAACAGTGGCCTCAGAAAGCAAGTCTTTCACCCTTAAGCTGCATTCAGGCTACCTGCTCCAGGCCGGGTGTAACACTCACACCCATACCAGCACTGGATCATGAACAAACTCTAGAAGTTACCCCATGACTGCATGAGGATTTGGGGGGACTACTAGACACAAACCATAAAAATTAGTGTGAATTCAAGGCCACTCTGAGATACACAATGAGTTCCAGACCACTCTGGAATATATAGACCTGCCTCAAAAAAAAAGAAAGAAAGAAAAAGAGAAAAGAGAAAGCCAAAGAAAAAACTACGTAAATTAGATATCATCAAACTTAAAAACTTCAAGTTCAGTATCAAGGAAGTGAAAAGTAAGTTAAGAAGATAAACAGAAAAAAAAAAAAAAAAAAAAAAAAAAAGAGCCGGGCATGGTGGCACATGCCTGTAATCCCAGCACTAGGGAGGCTGAGGCAGGAGGATTGTTGTGAGTTCGAGACCAGCCTGAGCTACAAAGTGAGCTTAAGGCCAGTGAGACCCTGTCTCAAAAAAAAAAAAAGACAAAAAAAAAAAAGAAGATAAACAGAGGGCTGGCCAGTTAGCTCAGCAGGTTAAAGCTCCTGCTTAGGCAGATGCAAGAGCCAGGATTTGATCCCAGGCCTGCATTGCTAGCCCTGCAACCAGGGCTTCCGGAGACAGAGACTGAGACTGGGCATGGTGGCATTGCTGTAATCCCAGCACTTGGGAGGCTGAAAACAGGAGAAGCACTATGAGTCCAATCTACATAGTGAGACCCTGTAGACCCTGTACTAACTACACACACACACACACACACACACACACACACACAAAATATATACAAGGTAAAAGAAACCAGTCATAAAAAATACTACATACTCTGTAATTCTATTTATATGAAATGTCCAAAATATGAAAATCTTTTTTAAAATTTATTTGTATTTTAACTTGAAGAGTGAAAAAGAGAAGCAAGAACAAATGAAATAAACAGGGTAACATACAACAATACATATGTTACAGATTTTCACAACATGGATAGCTAAATATATATATATATAATAAAACAATCCAACACAGATCAGCAGTCCACAATAGAAGCGGGTTATTCACAGAAGTTGCTGGCTTGAGCTATTCACAGCTTATTATATTAATATAACTTTATATACCTCCATTTTTATACTTTTCTGCTGGATGTTTAAGACCGAGTTAAAGCAAGACCTATATAACAAGAAATGTAACTTTTATATCAGATAAGGTCAGTCAGGTACCCTCAGGGTTTATCTGTAACCCTGTACCACTCTTTGTAGATCCCTTGTCAGTGTCAGCCATGTGGATGAGTCACAGCCACTGCTTGACCAATTTGCTCTCTGTGGAAGCCTGAGAGAAAGTTTTCTCTCCATGTGACTCCTTAGGCTCACTATAGATCATTGATCACATTCCTCTGTGGCCCCATAATCTCCTTGATCAGAAAATTTGGGCCACTACTGAGTTCCATGATGTTACAGTACAGGTTCTCCTATGTCCTGAGTCTTCACTGACCTTGAAAAGCTAGGGCCAAAATGTTGGCTGACCTTGCAGCCTTTCTTTTTCTCCAATTTCTGATCTGCAAACTTAGGTTGTTAACCCTCCAGAACAGAAGTTTATTATTACCCAGCAGCATATGCAGTTCAGTTTACCCACACTATTAGTCTAAATATCAGACATTGTAGGCATAACATGGAACAAGTATTTTCCATCAAGTATTGAGATACTAAGCTCTAAGTCCATACAGAATATGAAGGAGAAAAAATTAAAAAAAATAGGAATGAACACTTACATATATTTAATAGATATTTAGAAACCATCCATGTACAGCATAGTAGCATTGCAGCATGCTATTATGTCTTGTGACTTTTTTTGTCTTACAAAATATAAAAATCTTTATAGATACAGAAAGAGTGGTTTCTAAGGCTGAGGACTGTGAGAAAATAACTACCAACAATTACAGGCTTCTTCAGAGGGTGACCAAATGCTCTAAAATGACTTCGACTGTGCCACCACTGATAGGTGCGCACTCTGCGCCGACACTTGAAGGGGCCGCGTGTGTGGACTGCTCATCCAACTCAATGAAAAACAGTCATTCTCTCAGCTCACTCAGGAACATCGAACTGCATCGAGAGCAGCCAGCCTGAGGTGAGAGGTCCACAGGGCAGAGCACGGAGCCTCTTGCCAACAGTCATGGGAAAGACAGTGATAGTGGGTTCCCTACTCCTTGCCCCTGTCAAATGGTCAGTGATAACTCAGGATCATGAGTGACCCAGGTAGGTTAGTCCTAACTGGGTAACTTAACGCTAAGTTATCTACAAAATAAAATAAGATAGAACTGGACACAGAGCTAAGTGGTATGGTACCTTACTCAAGAGACTGAATTATATGATTAAAGTATTTTTCCAAGCATTTCCCAAGGCATTCACTGCATATTAGAGCAAAGCCCAGGAAAGATTAAGGTCATATAGTTCATGCTAAAATAACAGAGTGGAAAGACTACATAAACCACCTTCTCCATGTAAGAGTTGCCTGTGGGTACAAAAGGAGGGCAGCTGCAGAAAAGAGCTAGAGAATTAGGGTCTGGTGAAAGTCTTAGCACCCTTCTCTCATTCCTAGATTGGGTGAAGGGAGGACCCACAGGGGAGGTTTCATTGCCCAGCAGAGTCCCAGCTGGCTTCCTGTCTGGAATTCTGGAAAGCAAGGATGCAGAACTGAGATAACTTGGGAGCGCTGAGCGCAGAAAGGCTGTGAGCAGCGTCAGTCTCCTCACATGGTCCTGAAGTGGCTCAGGCAAGGAGGTCAGCATTTCTTTGTCCTCAGGGTGGACCCAAACATTAGCAGAGAGGAAAGCAAGGGGATCCACAGGAGGACACTGGGTGAGGACTGACAACCAAGGACTCTTGGGACTCAACACAATTCAGCAAGTGCCAGTGTGGAAAGGTGGCTTTGATTAAATATCACACAGACTGAGATACATCCCAGTTGGATGTGATGCAGGGCCACTGAGACTGCAGGCCAAGTGCATCCAGACCTCCCCCCTCCCAACCCCAAAGCCATAGCAGTGGTAAGTCTTTGGGTCATGAATGCCAGTCTGGGAAGAGAGAAGAGTGTAAGATCTGGAATTGACTCCAGTTTTATTTAACCTGTTTGATTTGGTCTATAATTGACACACAGATGAATCTTCTATAAGATGGAATGGGATGCAAGACAGAACTTATATAATGGAAGACAGTACTTTCTTTGCACACAAGTTTGTACACTAAACTACTGTATACCTGCACTATTAGGCCGAATCTTACCCAGAATATATAGAGTGGAGCATAGGAATCTATCATTTTATTATTATTATTTTTTATGTATTTGGTACAGGGTCTCACTATGCAGCTCAGATTCATAATGATCCTCCTGTTTTCAGCCTCCCCACTGCTAAGATTACAGGTGTGCACCACCACTCCTGGTCTTGGTGGCCAGTTCAGTGGGGCCAGTGTGGCATATGATGCCAGGGATCAAACTCCAGTGTCTGCGTTTGCCTAAGCAGATGCTTAGTCCACTGAGCTATCTCGCCAGCCTGGAACCAATCATTTTAAACAAATTCCTCAGATAAAGTCTGAGTACCACTCAGAATTTTCCTTGACCTTGTCCTGTTTCTTACTTTGCTAAATGCTTTCTGATCTTTTTGTCACCACCTGAGCTCCTTCTCTTTTTCCAGGCTCCTTTTCATATGCCTTTTCTTTACCTTTTGGTGCTACCAAGGCTTACAACCAGTTTATTAGGCAGCCTTCCTTTCTCGCACAGTGTGATGTATCTTGTGGACTCAGGTGTCCGGGAATACATCTACAACTATCATAGTGCTATGTCCCGCCCAAATCTTCCACCTACTTATTCAGTAGTTAGCTGTCAGTTTTGCTTCTTTGAAGGTTATAATAAGGCCTTTATATCTTTATAAAATTTTCTCATTTTGTATTTTTAAAAAATTTCTAGTTGAATTTATTTTTATCTTTCTTGGAGTTCATGGTGATTCATGAAGCTGTGACTAGATATTTTTCATCAATTTTTAGAAATTCTTAGCCATTTTAACACACTGCTGTATTTTATCTCTCCTCTGCTTTTAGCTAAAATTACATGTGTATAAACCTTGTTCTTCATATCCCATATGTTTTTCAAGGCTGTTGTCAGTTTTTTCATCCTTTTCATGATGTTGCAGATTCAACAATTTTTGTGCTACTCCTTAGTTTATTAATTCTGTTTCAGCTACATTAATATATGTAAAATTCTTAATATCAGGTATTATAAATACAAATTTTAGTTTTTACACTTCTAAACTTCTACATTATGAATATTTTAATTCCCCAAACTCATTAATCCTAGTTGTTTTAAAGTGCAGTCTAGGCTAGGTATGGTGACACACACCTACAATCCTAAGACTCTAGGAGGCTGAGGCGGGAGGACCACAAATTCAAACCAAGCTCAGGCAATATAGGACTGTAGATGCTGTCTTAAAATTTATATATTTAGCTTTTGGCTTTTGGTTAGGAGGAGGCTAAGGTGCAACTCTCTTCGGTCATCCCGAATCCGGGTTCATCCGACACCAGCCAGCTCCAGCATGCCGCCCAAGTTCGACCCCAACGAGATCAAAGTCGTGTACCTGAGGTGCACCGGTGGCGAAGTCGGCGCCACATCTGCCCTGGACCCCAAGATCGGTCCTTGGGTCTGTCTCCAAAAAAAGTGGGGGATGACATCGCCAAGGCAACTGGTGCCTGGAAGGGCCTGCAGATTACCATGAAACTGACCATTCAGAACAGACAGGCTCGGGCTGAGGTGGTGCCTTCTGCCTCTGCCCTGATCATCAAAGCCCTCAAGGAGCCACCAAGAGACAAAAAGAAGCAGAAAAACATTAAACACAGTGGAAATACCACTTTTGATGAGATTGTCAATGTTGCCTGGCAGATGTGGCACCGCTCTTCAGCCAGAGAACTTTCTGGAACCATTAAGGAGATCCTGAGGACTGCCCAGTCTGTGGGCTGCAACGTGGACAGCTGTCACCCTCATGACATCATAGATATTACCAACAACAGCATTGTTGAGTGCCCAACTAGCTAAGGAGCATAAGAAAATACAGCAATAAAGAGATGATCTGACAAAAAATATATATATTTATATAAACTTATATATTATATTAGATATTAATAGTTCAAAATGTAGCTTGGTATAAAGGCTCTAGGTTTAATCTTTAGTACCTAAAAAAAGAAAATCAAGGTTTGATAACTGAGATCTCTTTCTATTGTCTATTTTTTCCCTGTCCCTGAAAGCTTGTTTTTCACATTTTGCATTTATATCCATAGTTATATTTGGATGAAACTGTTTTCTCACAATTAATAAGGGAGATAGGAAGCCTGAATCATTCTTGTTCCATCAAAGCTTTGTATGATTGAAAGCTGGGCTGCACTCTATTTTCACTTTATTCCTTATTCCCAACCTTCAGAGGCCCAGCAAAAAGCCAGGCATCTGCATCAGGGCCTTTTCCTGGTAGGCCCCCAGCTGCAGCCTTGTTTGTTCAAAGTTCTACTTGGCTTCTCACTTTCAGAACTCTCAACACCCATGAGGGGACAAGTGGCCTCAAATGTTAGGCTCACTTCCTCTTCCCTCCTCCCCTAGAACTTTCCTCATTGCCTTGTGAAGCTCTGAGGCCTTCAGACAGCCTTTTGCCAACACTTGTAATTTTTCTTAGTAGAAGGGTGAGTCATAAAACTACCCACTGTTACTGGAAGCGGAGCCTTCTGTCTCCCAGAGCTCAGACTCAGTTCCACTGCTCTGTTAAAAGTCTCCTCCATGCCTCACAGGTTCTGGGTGCTCACTGTGTTCACAGTCAATACCATCTGCCTCATCCACTGCCCAAATCACCAACTTGTTTTTCCTGTTGCAGCTATTTCTGGTCATGGTTTTCAAAGCTATAAATCTTATCTGTAAATATCTGTCTTCCCTATCTCCTTCTCTCCCTCTTATATTGTTATTTACCAAGTATTGAACACTGACTGTTTTCTATCTTCTATTGTTTTCTTTTGGTTGGCTTGTTCTTTAGCTTTTTGAGATTTGATCTATTAGTTCAGGCTGGCCTTGAACTCACTATGTAGCCTCAGCCTCCTGAGTGCTGGGATTATAGGCATGCAGCAACATGGCCAGTTTGCTTTTATTACTTTCCTGTCACCTAAGGCTCTACCCTGTTCCCCAGAACATCATCTGTGACCTCTGTCACCTTCCTGATACTGAAGCTGCCTTTTCTGCTTTTAGAGCCCTCCCCTAGCTTATACCACTGAGCTACAGAAAAATTCCAAATTAGGGCCCTGGCCAAATCACTGCCTGGCCCCTTGAAGTTTCCTTAAAGCCTCTATAAATGAGGAATAATCTGCATCTAGGACTCAGACCCTAACCAATTTGAGCTCCTGAACACTTCCTTGTGCTGTATCCATCTGCTCTGCTGATTCCTCCACTATCTGAACCACTTCCCAGAGTACAATACACTCTCCATCCAGACTGTCCTCTCTCCGATCTTAGCTCACTTTCTGTGGCTATAACAGAATATCTGATGCTGAGTAAGGTAAAAGAGATTTAGTTGGCTCATAATTCTGGTGGCTGGGAAGTTCAAATAGCATTTTGCTGGCATCTGGCAAGGACCTGCTACCTGTTCCACATGCCAAATGGCACCATGTAGTGGAAGCACACCTGGAGCGAGGGGCTCCATGGTGAGAGACCAAGCAAGAGAGAAAGGAGAAGGCAAGCTCCCTCTTTTAGAACAACTTGCTCCCAATGGAGCCAGTGACCATGACTGTCTCCCCTCTCCCGTTTCAATCCTTGTTCTCCATTGCCCTTACCACTCCTCCCCACTCCCCTAATCCTATCTCACTCACTTCTATCCATCTCTTACCCCTGGGCTGGGGATATAGCTCAGTGGTGTAAGCACCTGTCTGGCAAGTACAAGGTCCTGAGTTCAATCCCTGGTACCACACACACACACACACACACACACACACACAAAAAAAAAAAAAAAAAAAAAAAAAAAAAAAAAACCTAGTCTTACCCCTCCTCTGAGTGTCTTAGTGGCCAAGATCAGTTTTAAGAGGTGGGAGCTGTGACTCAGTCTCTCACCCAAGACTTTTCCGAAAGAACTGTGTAGCCTTTGATCTGGCCTCAGAAGAACACTGAGGAGGATCTAATATCTAGCATGTAGCCTAGTATCTCCCTTTCTCCAGAATGTGGGGCTCTTCCAATATGCTGCCCAGTACCTTCCTGTCCCCTACACGCTCATCCCAGAAGGCCAGGAGCTCTCCTCACCACACTTTCAGCTTCCCCTGTCCCCCAAAGTCTAGTTAGCACTCAATCTCAGACTTCACCCCTCTTCTTTTTCTGCTGTCAGAGTCTCAGGACTGCTGGCTGGGCTTCCTCTGCAGCCAGATAAGAAATGCAATTATTTGTACTGGTTAATTTTATGTGTCCACCTGGCTAGGCCATATGGTTTATCAAACATTATTCCAGACGCTTCTGTGAAAGTATATAAGATTAACATTTAAATAAATAGACTGAGTAGGTTACCCTCCACACGGAGGGTGGACCTTATACAGTGAGTCTAAATTATTATTCTAATCTCTATATCTATCTATCTATCATCTATCTATCTATCTATCTATCTATCTATCTATCTATCTATCTATCTATCTATCTATCTATCTATCTATCTGAAACAGGGTCTTACTATGTAGCCCAGGCAGGACTTAAACTACAGCAGTCCTCCTGCCTCAACCTCCTGAAGTGATGGGATTAAAGGGCTGTGCCTCCATGGCCAACCAACTCAAAATGAAAATGCTTCATATATCACTGCCAATTTATATTAGGGAAGAAGAGGGTAAAAATGAATCTGCTATAGGCCCTTGTTTTTGAGATAAGGTCTCACTCTAACTCTGGCTGGCCTCAAAGTCTTGATCCCCCTGCTTCAGTCTCTCAAGAGATGGGATTACAAGTATGTATAATGCCCAGTGGACTCTAAAACTTTAATTTTCTTTAAAACTTTTCTATAATCCATACATAAGATCACTTTAAATGTTTTGTGCTGGGTGTGGTGGCGGACGCCTGTAATCCCTGTACTCAGGAGGCTGAGGCAGAGGACTGTAGTAACTTTGAGGCCACTTGGGCTACGTATGGAGTTGAAGGCCAGCTTGAACTAGATAGGGAGACCTGGTCTTGAACAAAACAAACAAAAACCAGTGTTTTAAGTAAGTACCTTTTTTTCAACAAAAATGTATTTTCTATTCTCTTGCTATCTCTGAAGGCATCTTTGACTTCTGGTTGTTTCTTTTGTTGTTGTTTCTGGTTTTATTTGTTTTTTTTTTCCCCATTTCATGGTTATTAGGGTTACTATTGACCAATTCTAAAACCTAAGGCCATGGTGTCCATGGAGCATGCCAAGCAGCAGCTTCTTTTGGGCCCAAGATGAACTGCTGTACAAACCACTGTGGCCGTGCTGTACATGAAGGAAAGATCCACGCAGGTCAAACTTCTTGCTCTTGCCTGACCTGGGGGCCGTTTGAGCACCGAAAGTAGTTAGTTCTACTTGTCTAGTCAGCCAATTGAGCATCTAGATCAAGGGTGAAGCAGCCCTTCTGTAGAACTCACTGATGTCCACAGGGAGAAAATAGAAGTCCCACAAGTAACACGCTCTTCCTGAAACTAGCTCCATCAGGCCCCAGGGGTAAGAGAAGGCCAGCAGAAGAGGAGTACACTACTCCCGTAATTCATATATAACTAGGTGTATAAACAAAGCCTGATACCCAGGACAGAGCAGAGGATACAGTCCAACATGGCTTTTTCAGAAGACAAAATTACTTCCCGCACCAGGGTAGGCCTGCTTGGGTGTGCACAGCAGTCCTTCCCACTTGCCCTTACAGACTGGAACAAGTAATATTTGAGGACTTGGGTCAACTCACTGACTGCTGATAAATTTCAGATAATCCATCTGAGTCCTGAGTTCCAGAACATTACAGCACTCTAGTTTATACCAGAAACCCTGAGAATCACTTTCTATCAACCAGAACAAAGACCTAAGGTCTCAATAAAATAAGGGGTTATTCAAAACAGTACCAGACTTCTGACCCATCAATTTGTTCATCTGTCCTTGTTGGACCTGAGTCAGGTGCTAGTAACATGGTGATCTATGTACCAATGATATAACAGGTACGGGATTATTTATTTTTGTCTTTTTTGAGACAGGGTCTCACTATGCAGTTCAGGCTGGCCTTAAGCTCATTTTGTAGCTCAGGCTTGTCTCGAACTAACAACAATTCTCCTGCCTCAGCCTCCCAAGTGCTAAGATTACAGGCATGCGCCACCATGCCTGGCTCAGGTACAGGATTTTAAAAAATCCCTAAGTTCATCTATTCAGATAAGACTAAATAGAAGATTATGTGGAATTCAGCTTAAAATCTGTTGTCAGAATCTTATCTGGAGGCAGAAAGCCTCAGCTTTGGGTACTTTGAATCTGTAATCAAATGAATAAGAATGTTTTGCAGAGTCGGTGTTCTGGATAACAAATAATGGGATACAAGAGTTTGAGTTTGATGGCAGCCACGGTGTGTCCGCCTGGTTGTTGAGCTATTTCTCAGCTAGAGCAGCAAGGATTTTCCCAGCCCGCTCCAGTAGCATGGGTTCCATGAACCAACAGAGTTCCAGCTAGAAGGGTGCAGTTGGGTGGCAAAGACCAACACCAATTCATTAGTGCAAATAAGATCCAAGCAAATTCAGTCAGGCAGGGGGCAGGACCTCAACAAGATGAAGGATCAGTACACTGTGAGAGATCCTGCAAACGAGAGGTCAAGTGTGACAAGAGGGCACTTTGCAGCACTTATTCTACTGAGCTATCTCCCTGCCCCTGGAGCGTGAAGTTGTAAGACAAGTTTTCCTCTTACACAATTCAGGAAATGGGAGAATCATTGTTTCTGTGCTGACTAAACAAAGCTTTGCTCTCCATGTCCCCCCAAAAAACAAAGCCTCAAACCCTCCCTCTCCAGGGAAGAATTTTGAGTCAGTGAAGCAACAGTAGAATTAAGTCAGGTGGTTGGACCTAATCAAAGGAAAACATCCCCAAAAGTAGCCCCTCTGTAGACTCCTGGTTCAAACTTCACACTGCCACCTCCACCAGCTCTAGTCATCAGCCTAGCATTCCCTCTTTCTCCACTGCAATTTACCAAGAATTTGTCAGGATTGCCCCGATCTACCAAGAGAAAAACTAATATTCTGCTGCTCCCCAACCTTCAGGCTGGCTCCAACTGAGTATCCTCACATAGCTAACCAGAGTAAGCACTGGCTCAAGCACCCTTTCAGAATGTGAGTCAACAAGCTCCTTTAATTCGGGTATCTGGACTTTGATGGCTGTGGTCACAAGTGGCCAGCCTTCTGAGTCCTGGGGGATGTCACCTTTGGCCTCTAGTCACTTTTCTTTCAACCTTTATCTTTTTTCCTACATCTAGCTCAGTCAGGACGCAAAAGCAAACCTGCTGGGTGACTCTGGTGATAGCAGCCAGGGCTTTCCAAGCAAAGTGGCTCTGGGACTCTGGCAGGTACAGACCCATGAAGTAAACAGGAACAGAGAAGAGGATGAGTCCTATGCCAGTGAGGGAATTGATGGTATCATTGAAGAGAGGCACAATCACCAGAAGCATGGAACATATGCAGAAAACTATGGGAAAAGAGAGCTCAGCCTGAGAGGCTGGGACCATTCAGGCTCCTTCCAGCAAAGGTACAGCTGTCCGACAACAGAGAAGCCCACAAAGAACCAGCAGCTTAACTGAAGTGGTTAATGAACAGGAAAACATCCCCCACATGAAGGTCATAGTGCAACTCAACAATAAAGCAGGGATAGATGTAAAACACTCAATGTGGATCATGGACAGAAGGTGGCCCTTAAGAGAGCCCACAAAGAACAACCTTAATGAAGCAAAGATAGGTGCATTAAGGCCCCCAAAGCAAGACAGAGCAACAGCATTGGGGATGATCCAGCTTGACATGCCAAACTTCTAGTTGGCAAATGTTACAGTTATTGCACTGCTGTTCAGAACATCCCAAATGCTCAGGCCAGCTTGGGCAGGATGTAGATCTGTGTCATAACTGTCATACAGATCCCAATATCCAAGGGAAAATATTTTAAATTTCTTCTGCTAAAATTAAGGGCATCCCAATATAAGAGGGTACAGCACAAGAAAGTGGCCTCCCATATTCCAAAAGAAACCCTCAAAAGCATCTCGAAAGTGTTCGCAGTGCCCCTGGCACAATTTAACAAGGCCCACCATAGTGATGGCAGTGAGTGCTAGGACTCTGGCATAGGTGAATGCATTCTGTTCTCATGTGCCCCACTTGACTTAGGCACAGCTCACAAACGTCAGTGAATATACACAAGCAGCAGTGAGGAGAGGGCAGGCCAGGTACAGGGCTTCACAGGTGGGGAAGGAGGTCTGGATGATGTAGTTGGTGAAGGTATGGTGATGATGGCCTGGCCAGCAGGCTCAACAATGAGCAGCGAGGCCCACAGGCAGATGAAGGCCATGAAGCCCCCAAAGGCTTCTAGGACATAAGCATGTCTGGCCCCTGATTAGTGATGGTGGTCCTCCACTCTGTATAACAAAGGGCACCCACAAGACAGAATGTCCCACACAACCAGTGACAACCCATGGGAGGCTGCAACACACTGGGAGACAATCCTGAGCTGATCACATTGCCCACCACAGGTTAATCCCATTTAGCTTCCAGAGCTCCTTCAGGTGATGAGCTGACATCTTCCGTCTTGGGCTGGCTGGCACCAAGATGATGGCAGGGGGACATAGGACTCTCCAACACCTCAGCTTCCATGGCAAATAGTTCCTGCACACCTGTGTTTACTGTGGCTTTCAATTACCAGGCACACCCAGGGTACTCTATTACTCTATGGCAAAGACCTCTAAATCCCACACTCCTTTGTTTCTGGTTTTATCTTTCTTCAAACCCTTAAAAACAGAGTCCCTGTAGGCTACCCAAACTGGCCTCAAGCAATGGATCCTCCTGGCTCAACGCCAAGCAGCTGGGACTACAGACTGGTGACACCTGTCAAGGCCTTTTTTTTTTTTCTTTACTTTTAAGGTGGTGAAGGAGAAAGATTCTGTTGTACTTCTTCAAAAATAAAGCAAAGCTCTCCTCAACATGAACAGGATTAACTGGGATGGTGTACACAAAACCATACCATTAACAAGCTCCTGATTTAAAAGCAATAGTGAAGTACTTAAAAATCTTGCTATGTAGTTCAGGCTGGTTTGGTCTCCAACACATGGTGATCCTTCTGCCTCAGCCTTCCCGATGCTCCAAATATAGGCCAGTGCCACCATGACCAGCTAGTTAAGAACTCTGTGTATGAAGAAAGTTTCTGCTGTTCTTTGCTGGGAACTGTTTGTACATAGAAAGGTCCATAACTAGAAAAAGAAGTCCCAAGAAATCCGGGTTTCCTCTTGGCCAGACTCCCTGAACAACTAAATCCCTGGTACATCAGCACATTTACTATGAGGCAGGTGACTCCTACGGAATCTTCCACTCCTAGGAAACTTTAGCTCTGAAACAGGATACAGTGTTGGCTTCAACGCATGCCTGTAATCCCAGCACTAGGGAGGCTGAGGCAGGAGGATTGTTGTGAGTTCGAGACCAGCCTGAGCTACAAAGTGAGCTTAAGGCCAGCCTGAACTGCACAGTGGGACCCTGTCTCAAAAAAAAAAAAAAAAAAAAAAAAAAAAA
>PVKA01039227.1:0-19626 GCA_004027165.1 Ctenomys sociabilis
GTATCTTTAGGGCAGTTTTTTGAGTATTTGGAAATGTCATTATTTACAAATTTAGTAACAAAGATTTCTATTGCATTTTTTATAAATGAATGAAACATTTTTTTTAATATCAGGGATTGAACTCAAGATTTTGAAATTGTCAGATAGGTATTTATGCCACTAAGGTATCTCTCTGACCAGAAATAATCATTTTATTAGATCACTAAATACTTATTAAATGTATATTTATTATACATTATAACTATGTGCATATTAAATTGCAAAGCATTAATCTAAAACATTAACACTGTCATATAATGGTAGTGATATGTAATGATATTCATTAAATGATAAAAAATAAAATTTCAATGTATTGCAGGACCTCTGAACAGAGGTGCTTCTGTCAGGCTAGCATGACAGGTCTGAAAACCTCTGGGAGGCCATTGCTGTTTCTACCAGGTGCTACTGAACATATCTTTAGGAGTTACATACAGGCCAAGAATTTCTGTCCCTTGTGCAGTAACACACACAAAAATAATTCTTTCCAAATTACTGAGCATATTCAACACTGTATAAATTTGAAAGCATATGGAACTATATGAACTTAAGCAACGAACTATAACTTCAATGTATATATAATATCTAAACCATGTGAGCATATACTTATGTAGTTATACTAAACAAAACATGAAAAATATTCTTTTTGTCCATATAAATCTGTGGGAATTCAAGCAAGAATGGGAATTTTACACCACTGACAACACATATTTTAAAAACGTGGCTAAATTTCACTTCTCTGAACTGTTAGTATCTTTCAATTCAATTTCTTTTACTCTCCCTTCTTATCTTTCTTTAATGTTCTCTGCTAGTGTGGAGAAGGATTAAGATGGAAAGAAGCTTCCTACAAGAGAAGACCATTTGAAGGGCCATTGAGATAGCTCAGTGGACTCAGTGCTTGCTTAGGTAAACCAAGGGGCCAAGGTTAGGCCCCTGGCACCACTTGCTGTGTCAGCCCCATCCCCGGGCACACTGAGCTCGCAGTGGAGTCCAGACATGGTGGTGCATGCCTTTAATCCCAGCCCTAGGGAGGCAGAAGATAGGAGAATCACTGTGAGTCTGAGCTGCACAGTGAGACTCTGCACAAGAAACACATTTATATGAAATAACTAAGCTTAAGGAGCAATTCAGCTAATGCTAAAGGGTAAAATAGACTTAAAAGGGAAGGGAAATAAAGATTCCAGAACTGGAGTCAGTAATTGGAAATCAAAGTGTGGTCCTTCAAAACTTGTATCATAGTGTGTAGATCTTGTGTGTATGTGTGTGTGTGTGTGTGTATGTGTGTGTGTTTGTGCTAAATATTACAGACTCCCAAAAATCAGAATGGGTATCCTTATAATCCACTACATTATCTTCTATATTTTTCTTTCTTCATTTCTATCAATAACTTTTCATCTTTTAATACAAATTTTCTTTCCTCTCTTCAACTACCATGTATGTTCGCCATTCTATTTTATTTTAATTGAATGATCTTGAATATCACTTTCCTGAAAATGAGTTTTAAAATTGAAACGTTAAATTACCAATATAAAAAACTGGCTCTTCATTCTTACACCTCCAAGTTTGCTGACCTTAATTTCTAGCATGAATCACAGCTGTTCCACTGATATTGGCAGTGATTGATAACAAGGGGGATGGGAGTAATTAAAGAGCATATGATGTGTTTGTTCGCATCCTGAATGACTGCTATAGAGTAAATGCAATCAAAGGCATGGTACATTAAATAAATCAAATAGTCCCATAAATCAACAAAACCTCCTAAACATGCACAGCAGGAGCTTGCAATGCAGAGGCCTGCCCATCAGGCCTTAGACAAGCTGTTACCCTAGGGTGAATTCATCAAAAAACTGAGCTTAAACATCCATAGAAACTGTGTTGTCACAGGATTCAGAAAATCAATAAGATGTTCGAAGTAGAAGGACAAAACTTCATTTTATTTACTTTTTTGATTTTTAAGATAATTTAAAAAACAATAAAAATGACACAGAATTTCAAATCAACATGATAGGAAATTAGCAGTGGTTATTATATTGCATGTTGTTAACTTCACGGCAGTTGCTAAGATCAGCAGAAAAGACAGGTAAGATTGATCCAGATGTAAGTATGAACTGTTTTCAATGAACTAAAAGAAATTAATAGTACAATAATCTGAGCAAAATATTTCCTTCTTTTCTCCATCTCAGTGTTTTTTTTCCCTTTGAGCAGTTTCTCTCAGTAATGTGAAGTATGTGAGCTTTCTTCCAATATATTGTCCCATTTCACTGTCTCATCTATTTTTTGAAACATTCTTTAGAAATGTGAACAATGAAACCGCACAGAACAGAGATCCTCAGCACTACGCATCTAAGCAGACCTTCTGTGCCTTCTCCATATACCACAAGCTTTCCCCATCTCAGACTGTATTGCAAGGAATAATTTTTCTCTCTTTTTAACACCACAGTTTTTACTTTGTACCTTTGAACCTTAAGAATTGGGAACTTGAGAGACAGCAGGTTGACGTATGCTAAAAAATTAGAAAATTTACAAAACTGTGTGATGAATAGATTCAGATCATAACCGTAGAATCAATAGAAAAAATTTCATGTGGCTATAAGGGGCAAATTAAAATGATATAAAGACTGTATACTTTATAATATAAAACAACAATGAAAGTAACATGATTACAGTAAGGATATATGTACCCAGTGTGGAATAATAAAAACTTCATATCAAAGTAAAGTTGACTCTCTGATAAATGTCTTAAAATAATAGTTTTAGAATATATCTCAAAATGCCATAGTTTTAATCCATTTATCAGTTGATAGGCATATAGGCACCTTCTAAGACTTAAATTTTATAAATTGTGTTGCTATAGATATGCATATGTACATTTTGCTGTATATAATCATACTAAATGAAATGAATCAGACAACAAAGCTTAAATATTACATGATTTCTCTTATATAAGAAATGAACAAAATAAATGATAGCTAATAAGAAATAGAGATATGGGTCTTTTGCAAAAGGGAAAGGGACCAAGAGGTGAAAGGAAGGGGGACTGGAGGAAAAAATAATTGAAACCTGTAATAAACATGTACTAATTCACACAAGATATTCAAGCATTATGTACTACAAACCATGCAAAATAAAAATGAAAAGAAAATGTTTTCTTGTATCCATCACTCCCTCATGCTGTACTCCTCATCATCATTGATTAGTTAATGTTTCCACAGTGTAGTACATATTAAAATAAAATATATTATGGTATAAGACACATTGCCGTTAATCCTCCCAGAACACTCCCTTCCCTTTGAGTGTGCTTATCCCATTTTCCTTTCTTACAATCCTAGACGTTCTTTTCTGGGAGTGTCTTTATGAGATGTGCTACACACACAGTAAATGCTGCAAAAGTGCCCTCCAACCCCAACAGAAAGGCAGCTTTCTAACAAGATTCGTGTGCCTTCCTCCCCACAGCAGCACTGGGAATCTGTTGGCCCTTCCTCAAAGGCAAAGTGGCCAAGAGATGAAAACAGTTTAAAAAATAACTTCATTGAGAAACAAATAGCAATGAGACAGCTTCAAAACCAATTAAAGCAGTTTCAGTAATTTATAGGTTTATTTCACTTATGAGTATATGTTCAAGTGGCATCCACTTCAGTATAAATGCTTCAAACTTATTATTCTTAATAGCTGAGTAATACTCCATTATATAGGAATACCACATCTTTTTCAACCATTCCTCATGTGATGGACATCTTCGTTGTTTCCAAGATTTTGCTATCACACATTGTGCTGCTATAAACATAGGTACACATATATCTCTATGATACAATGTATCCAGATCCTTTGGAAAAATTCCCAGTAGGGGGATAGCTGTCTTGAATGGGATTTCTAGTCCTACTCTTTTGAGGAGTCTCCACACTGACCTCCACAATGGTTGTACCAGTCTACATTACCACCAGCAGTGGAGACATGGTCCCTTTTCTCCACAACCTCTCCAACATTTGTTGTTGGTTGATTTCCTTATGATAGCCATTCTTTCTGGAGTGAGATGATATCTCAGTGCTGTTTTTATTTGCATTTCACGAATGGCTAGCTATGTGGAGCCTTTTTTCATATATTTATTTGCTTCTTTAATTTCGTCCTCTGATAAGTGTGTATTCATCTCAGATGCCCATTTCTGAATTGGATCTTTAAATTTGAGGGCCATGTTATATCTTAGTTCCTTATAAATTCTAGACAGTCGTCCTCTCTCTGATTGCTTATTAGTTAGGATTTTTTCAAAGTTTGTGGGTTGTCTTTTCACTCTGTTGACAATTTCTTTTGACATGCAGAAGCTCCTTAAGAAGAGTTGATCCCATTTGTGTAAATATCGCATAGTCTCCCTAGTATAACAAGCAAAAAGCAGAAATACAAGAGGAAATGTACAACAACTAAAATCAATTGAGTCAGATAAGGCAAAGTGAATGGGATATGCTGCAGGATATTAATCAGCTTTTCTTCTGGATAGTTAACAACCTAAGATCACAAGTCAGAGTTGGAGAAATAGAAGAGCCACAAGGCCAGCCAACATTTTGGCCCTAGCCTTTCAAGGTCAGCAAAGACTCAGGACATAGGAGAACCTGTACTGCAACATCATGAAACTCAGGTGAGCTCCAAAATTTTCTGAGCAAGGAGATTATGGAGCCACAGAGGAAAGAGATTAAAGTTCTAAAGTATGCCTGGGGAGAGTCACATGAAGAGAAAACTTTCTCTCAAGCTCTCACAGAGAGCAAACTGGTCAAGCATTGGCCATGACTCATCCCCATGGATGACACAGACAAAGGATCTACAGAACAATGTACAGGACTACAAGATAAACCCTGAGAGGACTTCATTGACCACATAGGAATTATAAAGTTCATGTGTTGGTATATAATCTTGATATATGTAGGTCTTAATCGTCCAGCAGAAAAGTATAAAAATGAAGTATACATCGTGAGGCCATAATATTAAGATGAGCTGCAAATGGCTATGGTCGACAATTTCTTTGAATAACTCACTATGGTTGTAGAATGCTGGACTGTGTTGGATTGTGGTGTCAAGTTCAAGCACCTAAGTTAGTTGAATGTCAATGGAGTGCCTATTTTTGACAGGTGTAAACAAAGGAAGGGGTGTAGAAAGAAAAAATCATGATGTGTGTGTATAGACATTACAGTTGGGATAGATAACGATCTGCTTCTACATAATTCTATGAGAGGCAAGATATGCAGTAATGGTGGTTGGAGAGGATATTATGTCGGCTTCTAGTACTATGGTCATCCACTAGGAAAATAATTATTGAATTTTTGATATAATTCATGTATAAAAAATAAGATAAGTAAGCAGCTACACTCTTAATTCACTGATAAGAGATATCTGCTAAAATAATATCTGTAAATATAATATCATGTATGTACCTTGTACAATACCAAAACATTATGAAAACAGTTTGCAATGTATTAATTTATTGAATCTGTATGGTTAAGGTGTCTTGAAACTGTCTGATTTACATTTGTACTTCAATAAAATAAAAAAATAAAAAATAAAAAAATAATAATTTATAGGTGGTGTATTGTTGTCTGCTTGCTGGTTATTCATAGTACAAGATGCAGACATGATATCCAGTCCACAAACACTACTAGTACTATACTTTCTTTTCACTGAATTATGAGAAAGTGACTGTATATCTATCCTATTTTGTACATATAGATACAAAATGGTTCTTCATCTGTATGCCCCCTTTTTTAGTTTTGTCAGAGATGAGTATTCCATTGTCATTTAAATACTGTAGGTGCATGAATTCAAGAAAATAATCCAACATATTCCGGTAGTCCATAATAGTAGTCGGTTATTCATAGGACTGACAATGTCAGAAGTTGTTGACTTGAGCCTTTTATAGCTCAGCATGTTAATACGCATTTACTTGTTATATTTCATTTTTATACTTTTCTGCTGGATGGTTAAGACCAAGATAAGGCAAGAGCTATATAACAAAAAATGTAACTTTTGTATCTGATAAGGTCAGTCAAATCCCCTCAGGATTTATCCTGAAGCCCTGTACCTCAGTTTGCAGGTCCTTTGTCAGTGTCAGCCATGTGGATGAGTCACAGCCATTGCTTGATCAATTTGCTGCCTATGAAAGCCTGAGAGAATTAGACATTTTGATTGAACATCAAGGCTACCAGAAGAGTGCAATTAGACATGTTCACAAAAGAGGATTTCCAGAACTGCTTCAGAAAGTGACAAGAATACAAAACCACAAATGTTTGAAGCAAGAGATATGTTGGAAGGAATCAGTGACCATATGCATTTTGTTGTAAATAATATTTAACATTTAAACATTCACTGTGCCTTTTCATCACACTCTGTCACTACTCCTTGCCTGTGTGTTAATAATAGTGTAGTAGATAATAGTTCTTAAATTAAGGCTTAGACTACTATCTCTGATTGAAAAGTCACAAGGGCTAGAGAAGGTTAATGTTTTCAATAAATTCAAGATGTTGAGGCAGGCAAAGAGGTTCACCTAAAGATCCTCAGGAAAGTGGTCATCTAGAATTACTCCAGAATGTAGCAAGAACAGAAAGGTAACTTTTTTGAAGCTAAAGGTAGAGGAGACTATTTTGAGAAGGAAGTAGTGGCGATGTTATTATTACTATATTTTACTGTAAATATTGATCTTATGTTTTCATGTCTGTGGGCATTCATAATTGATTAGATTTTAATACTGAATAATATACTATTGTCTGAATATACCACAATTTCTTTACCATTTGCCTAATGATGTACACCATTGAGCTCCCAAATTTTTGCAAATTTAATAAAACTGCGGTAAACATCTAATGTAAGGGTGTGTGTGTGCATGTGTGTGTGTGTGTGTGAAAGAGAGAGAGAAAGAGAGGGAGAATAGAGAGAACAGAAAGACAGGTGTACCCCATTTGTACCCCCAAAATTTTTATCATTGACCCCAAAATTTTAAAGATTGGAAATTCTGTTGCTGGACTTCATTGCTCCCTATCTTTGAAAGTATGGAGAAATCCATCTGACCACCATCAAGGGAAGCGCACACATCAGGAGTAACTTAGAAGTAAAGCAGAAAATAGCAGACCCTCCCCATCCAAACTGCAAAGCCTACAGACATACACTGTTGTTTCAAAACAGTAGCTTTATCCCCTTTTGAGCATGTGAAGTTATTTTTTTCTCTGTGGAAACATGTGTTTAAAAATGAATTAATCTTATATATTTTTACAAAAATTAGTTTTAGTATATCAAGTATTGTCAAATTATAACCGAAATTATATGTACTATCAATTCATAACATTTATGGGGTGTCTACGTGGGAGAATCAAAACTATCAATGAGAGCTTTAGGTAGTGAATGGAGCACTGCATCTCTGTATTCTCATATGTGTGTATATAAAACTGTACATATATATAGGTATCCACATATATACACACACACATTTCTATGCATAAAGCACGTGGGTAGAGAGAATATATTGTAATAAATTACAGTGTGCATCTCAGAACATTACCCACATATTTATTTAAAATGTATTCCAAACAAAGCGATCATTTAGACTAAATAACTGGAACACTTGGAACTCAGATTGACTAATCACCTGTAAGGAGAATTTTCAAAAATATTTGAAGAGCAAGTAATGAATGGAAGAATAGAAATTATATTTTATTCTAAGATATTTCTTAGAATATGGTAAAATATTATTATCTGTATTCAAACATGGTTTTGAAGTCACAAAAGTATTTTTTAGCTTACACTGAATTAATAATATAAAATTTATAAAAATTCAAAGGGAAAGATAAATAGGAAATAGTCCAGACTTCACTGAAATTTTTGGCTCTTTTGTAAATTTGAGTTTAGAAATGTGACTACTAATTTATACATATGTATATATTCACTAGAGTTCAGTACTGGGTCACATCTCTGATAACTTGCAGCACTTTGTAATGATAAGTCAAGTGACTGTTGCAATCACTGGCAGTAGATATTCTGAGAGGAAATAGGCAAAAATGCAGAAATAGATACAGCATATCTTAAACCCAGACTTTGGGTAAATAACCCCTTGAAACTCGACATCACAGAATATCATGCCTCTTTACTTGTGCATATATATGGAATAATATATTTTTCATTTTATGTCTCTGAAACTTTATATACTTTGATTATCAATATAGGTATTTTATACTATTCAAGATTCACACTACTGGCTTCAACACCAAAGCTAAACTGTCCAGGAAAGGCAAACACTTTGAATCCACCCCAGACTTGCAGGAAGCCAAGAATCTACAAATAAAGATGCTCATAAAAGACGCCCTCCAGAACTATTTCAGAAAGCATCAAGAAAAAAATGAAACAAATGTGTTTAAAGTCATGAAAAGTATTTTGAAGGGAGATAGTGGCAATGTAAATTTTGCAGTAGTGATTTTTAAAATTTAAATATGTATAGTATATTTCAAATGCATATTTATTTGTTTATTTTAAAGAGAAAAATAAAAATAATAGTGAAACTGTTTCAATACAGGTTAGTATGAAAGTAATAATGATTAATACATTGCATATTGTCATCCTCACAAAAGTTATTAAGACTCTAAGATACAGGAAATAAATATTGTCCAAGCAACATTAACAGAAATCTTCCTTTTCCGAGAACTAAGAATCTAGCTGTATAACAATCTTAACTATCATATCCTTTTTCTTTTTACTGCCCTTCCTTTTTCTTTTACCTTTCTCTTCCCATTTACCTATTACAGTTTTATTTGCTTTTGAAGTTTTTGCCCCTGTTCACAATACCTATTGCCCATTTTGTATTTTATTTACTTGTTCAGTTTCTCACACTAGTGAGACAATATGATGATTACACATGTGAGTTTATTTTATTTCACATATGTGCATGGTCCAGATTTGTGTTCATTTACCTAAAAAAAGTCTTGAGTTTAGCCTCCTTCAGGACTGAATAGTACTCCATTATGTTAAAAATATCTTTTTTTAAAATCAGTTCCTCAGTTGCTAGGCATTTGCGCTGTTTCCAAGCTTTATGAAATTTCATGAGAAGAAGCAACCTTGTACATTCATGAAAACATTACAGTAAAAAAAAAAAAACTTTTAGCCCCTAATTTCAATAATTTATTTATGCATTGAATAAACATTTAATGGATATTTACCACCAGTTAGAGTGATGGTCATAAAACCAAAATGGAAGCAAAACTTTCATGATTTCTTACAGATTCTTAAAGTTTATAAAAAGAGTAAAATGTGCAAATGTATATAGCATTTATGCACACATGAAAACATACAAACAGGATCTGAATGGGTGCCTATATACCTGGTATCTATCCACAGTAGCAACCAAAGGAAAAACTCTCAACTAGGCTTAGGAGATTATTGAACAAGACCATGTGGAAGTAGATCATAATAAATAGAATACTGGAAGAATAACAAACAGAAGGTCTGTATTTGTGCAATGGAAAGTGGGTGCCTCAAAGAAGAGGAAGGAGGACCAAGAGCAGAGTTCAAAACATAATAAAGTTCGTGAGTTTGGAGTGTCTAGCTGTATGGTCTCACCCATAGTAAATCTATGCAGGGACAAAAGCCTGGGCATCAGGACAGGACCACCCCCACCAGGCAGCCAGGAAAAGATATTAGACCTTATGAAAAGGAGATAACTGTGTAAAGTTCCTTACCTCAGCAAATGGCTATAAAATGGCTATGACCCCAGCACTTGGGAGGCTAAAATTAGGAAGGCAACTATCAGTCTGATCTGTGTAAGGAAATCATGGAGACCGTGTACTAATACACAGAAAAAGACTATTAAAAGTAAAAGGCAATTCTAGTATTTATTTGGAGAACAAAGAATTAAGGTATTCAACAAACTGCACAATCCTCACTGGGAATTAAATGAGCAAACTAATTGTGTACACCTTCTCTCCAAAGTTACTCACATTACACAAATATAAATTTTCATATGCACCAAAGTTAATTTTGTTGCTGAGGTTTTAAATGAAACATAAAGCTTGTACTTTTAAAGCACTACCTCATTAGAATTGCTATATGACTTGCATCCAAATGAAGTTATTTTTTCTTATATTTGCTTTTATTTTACTTAATCTTTCATGGCAAAGTAGTTTACACAGTAACTTGTGACAACTACTTAAGTATTCTCTTTTATTTTTTTACATTAACTTATAAGTTTTATCTATAATATGTTAAGATATAAGGGCTATTCGATCATTACCTATCATTTATATGATTGGAAATTCTTTACAGCAAAACCATTATATCAATGCATACATTATAAAAGTTGTATATAATGGCTGACTTTAGGATCACTTCTGTGATAGAGACAAGCAGCACTACAGTGGGTATATTCAATAATGTGCTCTTTACAATTATATTTAGTTTATTTAGGAACTAGATCCAGTAATATCACTTAATATGCTCACTGGTCAGATATACCTGTGGTGGACAGGGAAAAGAAAAACAGGAAATTTCATTAAATACTACAAAGACACAATATGCAATGTATTAATTGTTGTAAATCTCCTACCAACCTTTTTTGAAGCTGCTTCATTGCAATTTTTTCTCAACAAATTAATAAAAATAAAATAAAATAAAAAACAAAAAAATAAATCTATATCTTCCAAGCTAATTATTCAAACTAACAAGTTGAATATATTTGCTTCCAAAAGCACTTTGAAATACCACTAAATATAGGGGCAAAATATGCTGTAACTATTAAGAAAAATATTTTATATATCTCCATTAGATTGCATTCTCAAACAAAAAGTAAATGTGTGCATGTGTATGGATGTGTATGTTGTACATTCTGAAAAAAGAGAAAATTGGTGTTATTTTTCAAATATTAAAAAGTTGTATATGTCAAATTAAATAACATTGTTCTTTTTTTCAAATCACTAATATTTGATGAAATGGCAGTGTCGACAAATAGAGATCCTCAGGGAAGGAGACCAGTTTTTAGGTATGTGGTAACACCATTAAGAAATTAGTATCTGACAACTGGTGCACTTTCTACATTTTATGCATAAATTTCCACTTTTCAAAGATTATATAATAAATTTACATTGCACAAAAGGAAGTTGGAAAACGAGTGCCACTCAATTCTAGCCTGGAATAATAGCTGTTATTTCAGAGATGGGCACTGATCCGGAGAGTATATTGTTATTTTTCCTGAGAAATGCTCATCCAACTGGGAGCTTACAATTTTATTATTTTTAAGCTATACTGTGGCCCAGTTCAAAAGCAATAATAACATAATTTGCTGATTCACTTGTTAATTTTTACTCAACAAGATCAAGTCATTCACAAGGCTTGATTTTGCCAATCACTAGATTAAGCATTATTCATCAATAGCCCTCAAAGTAAGTATAGCATGATAGGCAAGATACGACACACACACACATGAACATAAGATAGCTAAGATAACTGTACTCTTGGTTTATTGAAGGAACAGTTAATGCTAAATTTTTGACTAATTTTACACGCATACCTTGTAAATTAAACAACTACTTTGAAGACAATGGTATGCAATGTAACAACCATTGTTGAATTTCTGTCATCCTGGTTTTTTGATTTCTATATTTTTTCTATTTTTTTTTTTTTTTTACTTTTTTATTGTCTTTAAAATAAAAACTACAAGGGCCAGCCAAAAAGCTCAGTGGATTAAAGCACCTTCTTAAGCAGACACAGGGGCTGGGAGTTTGATCCCCAGCGTGCCATGCCTCTCCCCCAACCTTGGCCCCACTAAAATGGTGATTAAGAGTGGGCTTGGTGGCCCACACCTGTAATCCCAGCGCTTGGGAGACTGTAAACAGGAGGATCACTACAAGTCTGATCTACACAGCAAGACCTGTACACCCTGTCCATCCTGCCCTCAATAAACATAAAATTAAATAAAATAAGTGAAATTATTATTTATTATGAAGAGCATTGGCATTGGTGAGGAATTGAAATGAAAAAATATTGTAAAGCACCTGTTACATAAGTCTATGGAAATGCTCCTAAGGACTACTTCTTTCTTTACTCCTTTCCCTCATCCCAGTTGCTCTTTCATTTTGGACAATTTCTTCCCTTTTACAATATCTATTGTAAATTTTGGATTTCATTTACCCTTTCAGGTTCTTATACTAGAGAAACTATATGATGTCTAGGGCATAAGAATATAACATCTTCTGCCTTACGTAGTTGTATGACTTTGGATAAAAATTAATGTCAACATAGAAATTTTATAAAAATTTTCATTTCTTTTCAGAGTCTAGACTTTATTTGATAATGTTATTGGGGATCAATAAGTCCATCAAGAACATATACAATGCAACACCATGCAACCATCTAGGTGAGATTGTTGAACAATACCTTATGATGCTGTTGAAGGAGTAGATCTAAAATTTCGTGTCTTAATGGAATTTTCTTTCTTGCTAGGACAAGAACTCTTTGTGCTCTTTTATGGCATTTTTTTCTTTGAATTATTAAATTTATATTAGTATTGTTGTTACTGTTATTATTATTGTTATTATTATTGCCAGGGTCGGAGTAAAAGGCTGGTTACATGGTAAATGAGCATCGTGCATCTGGCTATACTCTCAATTCTTAAGTCTGAACACGGCTCCTCTGAGAGTAGTTGCAGTAAAATAGTCTGGAGATACACTGAAGACTTTGGCCATTGTCAAATTGCATTGGTAAGAGATAGGTGATGGCAGGAGTTCCCATAATCGTAATAGGACAAAAATAGGTTGAAGAGAGTCTACACTGTTCAATCCCTGACTAATACTTAGCTTAATGATAATATATATATATATATATATATATATATATATATATATATATATATATATATGCTTTCTACTTAAAAAGAATTTGCGATTCTATTTTATTTTTAATTTATAGAGTTTGTACAGACTTAAATAAAATATAATATACGAAAATACAGGTTTTTAGGCAGTGTCACCTTTTCTGCAGATTTATATTATGTAAAATCCATAACTAAATAAGTGAAATAAAATAAAAAATACAAAAAGGCAAGCACTGATCAGATTTTATTTAATATACCAAAATTCTTCAGCGTGAAAATAGATATATAGAGATGCTTTCAATTGTTTGCAAATTATTACACAGTACCTGCTTTTTTTCCCCAAAACATTTTACCATACAAAATTGTTCACTTTTCCCTGTACGTAACTTCCTCTCACTTGTCCAATGAATCCCCGTCCATGGCGCACCCATTCCTCAGAATTCTTTTCCCAGTCACTCATGGCACATTTTTTTTCCCTTATTAAACAAAACAAATGACTTCTTGTGAAGCTGAGGTATTGCCACCTTGCAGCTGAGAGAGCTCCAGTTGCCGCTGTGCATTCACAGAGCCCCTCTCAACCTTGAGATGTGCAAAGAAGAAGGAAATTCTTGCATCATGGGTGTATTTTTATATTTAGGTAAAAAAGATATTTTAACCAGCATGAATAATGCTAATCATTTTCCTTCCAATAAATATGCTTCCACATCTTGTTTTGTAATTTTAATTATGATAAAGTCAAATTTTCAGTGTTGAATAAAGGAAAACCAAGCAGTAGAAATACATATTTTTCTCAATAGAAGTTATTTTGCGGTCTGCAACTGTCCTCATGTACAATGGTGCTATTGCTAGGCTGCCAGATGAAAATTCGTTTCTAGGAATATTGTGAGCTCCCATCTCCGACCTGTTTCATATTGACAGAGAACCAGGGTGGTGCTTGATATCACATAGCCCACCGAGTGCGCAGGCTGCTGAGGAAAGACTGGGAATGTGAGCAGCAAGCCATTGGGGTTGAAACCATTTTTGGGCACACAATCTGCAAAACTGTAAGAGAAATATTTTGATTTTATTTTTACCTGACTCAAAACTAGAAATTCTCAATTTCTGAATAATGTATACTATGAAATCGTAAAGATAGTTATAACTTTTATTCCTTTATAGATGGGAGATACATAAAGTAGATTTATCTAGTTTTATATGATTTCAGATTACCAAGCTCTGAAAGTGCAAGTCTACCTACATGCAAAACTATACTTACAGTTATGAGTGTGACATGAGCATTCATCGAAAGTAAGGTTTCTAAACAATATATTTTTAACATATGTACATATTATGAAATTTAAAGCAATAAGGAAAATATAATTTACATACCAAGAAAAGAGGTACAGATGAATTTTTTAAAAATATTCAAACAATAAAAGAGGCTTGAAAACAAGATTTTAAGACAGAAATTTAAATAAGAAACAGTACAAAGGCAGTACATATTGGGTAAGCTGTGACACAATCACTTTATATCAATATACTCAGCACGTCAGTTAAAAGTCAGGAATTTTTAGAATAGACACAAGAAAGAGAAAATAAGTCCCAAAACCCTGAGTACAAGAGAAGATATTTTGTTTTATACATTTTTTTTGGTGGAACCAGGGATTGAACTCAGCCCCTTGCACTTACCAGGGAAGTACCTATTCCACTGAGCCATCTCCCCAGCCCCTAGAGAAGTCATTTTAAAGACCAAGATATTTGTTATAAGTTAAATGATGTATATGTATATGTATATCAAGAAATGGAGGGAAATAACAAGATACAAAGTATTATTGAATATGTGATATAATTCAGCTATAAAAAATAAGTATATAGCTACACTCTCTTCATTCACTAATTAGAGACATCTGCTATAATAATGTCTGTAAATATAATATCATGTATGCACCTTGTATGACACCAAAACATTACGAAAACATTTTGCAATGTATTGCTTTATCGAAGTTGTCCTGTTAATCTGTCTTGAGACTGTCTCATTGCTATTTGTTCTTCAATAAAAATAATAATAAAAAAGATATAAAAGATATAATAATAAAAAAGAATTAAAAATAGCAATAAGTAGTATTTTATATATAGTTTTATAGTGCTTTAACAGAAATTCTTATTATAATGCACATATTGGATAATAAATATATAATTCATTAATATTTTTGTTTCATCATATATTCACTTATGAGCTGTGTTTTCATGGTGTGTGAGGTACTATTATCTTTATAGAACAAATAGATTTCAGTAAAATATATGAACGATTACTTAAGTTATTTGGTTTGGATGTACATTTTAATGACCTTTCAAATAATGATATATTAGAGTTTTAACATAGAATTTATCATTTTTCTAAAAATTCCACTATTTTCTACATTTAAAAGTTAATATTGGGCCAAGGAGATAGCTCAGTAGAATAAGCACTAGCCTGGCAAGTGCAAGGGTTTGAATTCAATCCCTAGTTCCACCAAAAAAAAAAAAAAAATTGTTATCGAAGTTATAGCCTAGACATACTTTTGATAACTTAGAATTTCATTCTTTTGAGAATGAATCATAGTACTCAAATTCCTAAATATTTTAATTAATGCATATTTTACATGCCTTAGTAATATTTTAACTTAATAAAAATAGTATGATAAAGAAATGGATCAAATGAAAGATAGTTATATTAATTTTATACAAAATATATTGTAGAGCAAAAATATCAAAGATAAAGAGAAATAATCTAAAGAAGAGAGATAAAGACAAGGACAAGGGAGGAGAAGGATAGAGGAGGATAATGAGACTGAAAATAATATGTTATATGCATACAGCAATATAGCAAAACAAGTATCAATATTGTGCAATAAGATACATTTATTTTAACATATAGATAACATAAAGATAAAAAGATCAGTTTTCCAAGAAAAATGACAATTATTATTATTCAAAAAAGAATATTATAATATCTTAAATGTTCATGTAGCTAACAACAGAGGAGCCAAATGCATCCTGCAAAATCTAATATAACAGCAAGGAGAAATAGACATAGCCATTTACTACAGTATGAGACTTGGAAATCCATCTTCCACTAACTGATAGATTTATAAGACCCAAATGAACAGTGTTAATGATCTTGAACTAATTTCTACCTACAAAATATTAAATCCAGCAAAGAAAGAACACTAATTCTTAAGCCTACAAAAAGGCATTTCTATCAAATTGAACAAATTCTGGGTCATAAAACATACTTTCACAATTTTTCTTTAAAAATGTCACATAAAGTATGTTAAGATGCCACAAAGGATTTAATTAGAAACCAGTAGCATGAAGATAGCCAGAAAATTCACAAATATATAAATTAACAATATATTGTCTAAAGAAAAAACATCTTGAAGGAATGAGCATATCTTTTGAACTAAGTTCAAATGAATACATAAATTATAAAAATTGGTAGCATTCAGGAAAAGTCATGCAAAGAAGAAAATTGCATTAAATTTTATCAAAAGTACACTACATAAATTCTAACCTTACCAAATTAGAAAACAATTCTAAGCCTAAGACACGAATTAAAAATAAATAAGTTCCTTAAATACTCAACCTATAAAACCTTATTCATGAAGAAATAAATAACCTAAATGGTTCTATATCTGTTTTCAAAACTGAGTCTGAAATTTTTAAACTTCAATAACCAGTCTTTTCAATAGTATCAAGCATAAATATGAAATAACAGATCTTTATCATCTCTTCCATAGAATAATAGACCGGAAATATTTTATCACACATTTTCATGCCAGTATTACATAATACCCAAAGCAGATCTGAATGTCAGAATTAAAGTGTGCAAACCCTTTTTTAGAAAACATAACACAACAGAACATAAAAGTGATGATAAGTAAACTAATAAAGTTTATTCTAAGAATTCAAGCCTGTCTTGTCATTTATACTTCAAAAAGTCATGTACTTTAGCCTGTTGATACCAATGTATCAACAGGCTAAAGTAAAAAACTTATTTAATTATACCAATTTGTAATGTAACAGTATTTGATAAAATACAACATCCATTTAAAATAATTCTTTTTTTTTTTTTTTTTAGGTTAGATTTCTGTTTTATTGATCATCTCAGATTTTCTTCACTGGTTTACATTGGATAGGTTAAATGCACAACATTACAATTCTTGTCACAGTTGTAGCCTCCTTGAAATTCATCATTCCTGCAGTTACTTATTCATTAGTTTATTTTGGAGTTGCTCTTATGGGTCAGGCATTGCGCTAGCTATTAGAGTCACATAATTAACTAAGTACAATGTAGTAAGTAATAAAGACAGGACAATCTAGAAAGGGAAGGCTGGAAACACTCTTCATTTTTTTGATGAAACACATGCAAGAAATGTATGATGGGAAAGTTTTGGTTGCAGTTGATCTATAACCAAACACACAAGTTCTCTGAATCTCAGAAGCTCCTCCTAAAGTGTCAGCAATAACACTTTGCCAGGGCATTTTTGTGACAATTACATGGGATAGTCCAGGGGTGCCCTGTATTGTGCCTGATTTATTATAAAATAATTCTTAAGTATGTAAAGAGAGACTTCCTTTTGCAAAGAACATCTACCAAAAATCTACAACAAAGTCATACTTGATGGCAAGAAACTGGATGGGTTCCCCAATAATTGCAAGAAAATTTAGGGTATCACCTCTCATACCTTCTATTCAGCATCTGAATAAAGTTCCATCTAGCACACAAGGAAAAATAAAAAATCAAAAGAAATGAAAATTATACAAATTTGACAGAAGGATCACTAGGAATCCAATCCACCTAGTGAAACTCTTAGACCCTGTATTAAAAACAAAAGAAAACAAAAACCAGAAAGGCCAGCCAGATAGCTCAGGGAACTAAATAAAGTGCCTGCTTTGGCAGAGCGCATGGGTTGGTGGTTGGTATTCTACCCCTGACATGCTGCGCTGGCCCTGCCATTCCCCCCCGCCACCCCAGGTGCCCTGAGATATCCATTGAGACCACGTGTGCTGGTTCGCACCTGTCATTCCAGAACTTTAGAGGCTGAAAATAGGAGGATCGCTACAAGTCCAAGCTGTGTAGTGAGACCCTCTAGATCCTGAACCAGATGCAAAAAATTAATTAATTAATTTAAATAAAATTATACAAGTTTGGATGGAAGATGCAAAACATAAAACAGATGATAGTTAAAAGCAAGAAAATGTAAATGAAGGGTAGACATGATTTCAAAAATGTGCTAAACTAAGTTGTTCATGATGAAGGAAATCTTATGAGATATGTGAAAATTATCCCTACTAACTTGGAAACCTTTCTATGATTTAAGAGCATTTAAAATAGAAAACGTATTAAACATCAGTTCTCAAGTAGTATGAAATAAAATACATAGAGAACAATTGCACATATATGTTAAGTATTAAATGAACTGACGTAGAATAGCTTACTTGGAAAACCCATGTTTATTTCTAATTTTTGATAATGTGACTGCATACATCTCTGATATGAATCTAATTTTTGTATATGTAAAATATTTATAAGAAAAAATTATCTGAGCCACATGCTTTTTATTTTCAGAACTTCTTTTGTGTGAAAAAAAAATAGTGAACTTAGGAGCCCTGGGGCAGTTCAGTTGTGCCATTAAGTTTATCTATGGAACATGCTTTCCTAGGGATGGATCTTTTGATTTAGTATCATTTACAGTCAGGCTAAGTGGAGAATTTCCCATACCCTCAAGCCCTAGTTCCTCATTTGTTTTATAGAGTTTCCTCTCTTTTATTATTTTTCTATTACCTGGAACACACCAGTATGCACTTTAACACTTTGCTTAAAAATTTCCTTTGCTAAGTATCTAAGGTTAATGTTTAATAAATTATGACTTCTACACAACTAAAAAAAAACTCAATTCAGTTAATTTTTCTGCCACTATACAATGATTGTCTTTCCCAGTTGCCTATCAAAAACTTCTCAATTTTCAGACACCTCACGAAAGTTTTTTTAAATGTTCAGGTTTCTACTAAAGTTTTGATCAAAGTGTGTCCTTTTACTGTAACAGGCCTTCTACCACTCTCCTCCTTTACAAATCTGCTTCCACTGAAGGCATCATTTTAACATTTGTATTTTCACCAACATGTTTGCAGTCAGTGTAAATATTTTTATTATTCAACTCAAAGTTATTTCACTGTCTTCCTATTATTATTTTAAAGACACTTCCACAGTTTTGCTGTAGAAGTAACTCCACTCTCAATTTATCCATACTAGTTTTGTATGGTCCTGCAAAGCTGGTGACTTAAACCAATGTAAAGCGTCTCACAGCTTTGCCAGTATAAAAGCCATGCAAGAGTAGGTCTAGAGCTGTTCAATCAATACGTATAAGGAAAATTATATATATATATATATATAATTTATTACATATATATATAATTTATTACATATATATATGTATGTATATATATATTATATATTCTAAAGTTGCTGGTATTGACTTGTTCATCAACTGAGATCACTCAGAAGGACAAAATCTTCGAGAAAAAAATATATAGAAAGAATTATAGATCCATGGAAAGGTAGGAAAGATGCTGAAATAACACTTTTTTGTTTATTAACAAAGTTTATTAACCTTTAAAGATATCTTGCTACAAAATCCAAAATATTTGGAAACAAATAATAACGTATTCGTCACATGGAAATCAGTTTGGTTTCTAAAATCCTAACACTGCACACAGTAATTGAATAAATTCATTCAAATTGCCTT
>PVKA01039228.1:0-19623 GCA_004027165.1 Ctenomys sociabilis
AAATCAGGATGATCAGTGCCCAGTTCAGACATCCCAGGGGCTGCCTCAGTTTCTGGAAGGCTGGGAATACCTGAGCCTCTTGTTCAGACTCTTCGCCCCAGAAAGGCCTGGTCTGAGCAATCCGGAGACCCTGAGAGGCTCCAGCCCAGCATACTCATTCTGCAGATATGACTGCACACCAACCAGCTCTGCACTGGGTTAGGGGGCTTCCCAGACCCAGGGCTTTCAATCCTCAGCTCATAGTGCAGGAGGTAGCAGGCAGGAAGGAGATCAGTGACCCCAGGGTCCTCTGGGAAAACAGAAAGGGCTCCTATGCCAGCCTCCTACCAGTCTCCCTCATGAAGGTGACCTCAGGCGACCTTGAATTGTAAAGCATGTGTGCTAGTGAGCTGGGCAACGTGAAGCCATAGGGCGGTCCAGGGAGAGGAGACAGCCAGAGCTATAAGGTGTGTGCCTTTCTCTAGAAAACTCTAGAATATCTCATTCTCGTGACCCCGTGCTCCCATTTTTTTGAAGCTATTTCTCACTATGTAGTCTCCTTTTCCAATTCTTTTACCTTTTTCTCTTCTTAATTTCTTATTTCTTGTTTTTTTTTCCTATCGTCTTTCAATTTTGCATGCATATCCTAGGTAATATGAACAACTAATTTGAAAACAACCCTATGCAATACAAGAAATCCTGTAGGATAGCGGGCCCTGCAGGTGGGCTCTTGGTTGCAGCATCAGGGTGCTCCAGGGGGGGTGTTTCCCCCTCTTCCCTGAAGGCCTGCCTGCTAAGCGTGAGCCAAGATTTCAGAGCTGCTCCAGATGCGGCGGCGTTGCTGCGGGCCACAGCCCAGGACATCTCCATGGAGGGGCAGCGGGTGGCGGTGGATGGCGGGATCATGGAAGGGATCCTCAGGGTCTCCACAGCCCTGAGCTGTCTCCTCGGCCTTCTGCTGCAGGTGCAGAAGATCCGCGCGGGCCACAGTGCCCCAGGCCTGAGGCCTCAACATTTATCTGGACTGGAAATGATTCGCGATTTGTGTGATGGCAACTGGAGGGGGCAGAAATTGGCTCAACAGAAATAACTTTTACTCCAGAGAAGGTCAGAGGTGGAATCCACACCGCAGACACCAAGACAGCAGGGTTTCAATGTCCTGTGTACTCTTTGCTGCTGCTCCATCAGAACTTCGTTTGAAAGGTGGGATAAATGCTGAAATGGCACCACAGATAGACTACACGGTGATGAACGCTCAAACAACCAGGGTGGAACATTCCTAACCTGAAAATCTGTAACATACAGTAAAATGCTTCCACGTCTCGAAATTCACGAACAGTGCCATGATGACACAAGGAGAAAATCCCCCCATATCATGTGATGGCTTGCAATCAAAGTGCAGCATGGATGTTAAGTACTGTATGAAGCTGTCTTAAGGTTATCTGTACAAGGTGTCTATGAAATATAAGGGAATTTTGTGTTTAGTCTCGAATTCTATGCCTAAGATACCTGATTGTGTAAATGCAAATATTACAAAAATTTGAAAAAGTCTGAAACTTAAAAAAACATTTCTGGTCCTGAACATTTTTGGAATTTCACATAAGGGATCCTGGGACTGTGTTATTGTTTTATTTTATTTTTTTTTTCCTTCCTTGTGATGCTGTGCTGAGAATCACACTCAGAGCTTTGTACCTGCTGAATAAGTACTGAGTTGTGCCCTAGCCTCTATGACATAATTCCTTACAATTAATTTTCCTTTTTTAATGCACTATAGTTTCTTGATTTTTGGACAAATGTATACATCTAGAACCAGCAGCCAATATTAAGATGTGGCCCCTGGGCATGGTGGCACATGCTTGTAATCCCAGCACTGGGGAGGCTGAAAACAGGAGGATCATTACAAATCCAAGTAAGACCCTGTACCAAATATGTTTTAAAAAATAAGATGTGGAATAGTTTTGTTACTCTAAAATATTTCCTCACACCTTTTGTAGTTAATCCTGTCCTAGAGTCCATGGATCTGTTTGCTGTTGTACTACAGTTCTGTCTTTATTACTAATTCTTTTAAAATGTCATATAAAGGAATATTACTATATTTAACATATGAGTCTTGTTTTTATACTACCACAATAAATTTGACTCATTCTGTTATTTATAAAAAAAAAGAAATACTGAAAACTTATAATCTTTTGTTTAGTGAAATACTATATTTTATAATTTTATTTTAATACTATTTGTACTCTAAAAATAATGTTTAAAACAAATTCTTTCTTTTCTTACTTTTTTAAAAGAAGTTTCTCATTACATAGTTAAGGCTGGCCTTGAACTGTCTTGTTTTAAATTCAGCAATCCTCCTGGCTCAGCCTCCTGAGTGCAGGGATTATGGATATGCACCACTATGCCAGGCAGTTACAATATTCTTGAAATACATTTGTGATCACATGAACAGATGCCCTGACTGATAATGCTCCTTTATAAAGGTGAATACATTCTGATTCCTTTTCAAACAAATAAATCTTTAAATTGCAGTTATTCTTTCTATGGTTCTCACTTTCAACCCCATAACTTTTAGAAGCAACAATCCCATTTTCAGGGCTTGGAAATTTAATGGTTTAATTATAGAATGTAGTTGTATTTCCTGTAACTCAGAAAAGGAAACTGTGGTAAAATGCTAAAACCTCTGTGCATATAATTCCACTTTGATAAGAACATGGAAGCACATAAGGCCCTTCAGAGGAGTTTTCTAAAACCCCCATTTCCTGAAATATAAAAACCCCCATTTCCCAAAATATAATACATTCACTTAAATTTTTTCCACAGGAATACAAATGGACTCCATTACACTATTATGCCAAGCACTAATGTAGTATCACTCTCTTAAAATTTCACAAATCTTTAAAACAACACCTCATTTTATGTCAAATATCTTTCTATGAGTGAAGGAATAATGGCAAATTCATTCCTGGAAACTAGCACCACCCAGATACCAAACCGGACAAGGGTTCAACTATAGCAATGAAAACTACAGGCCAATCTACTTAATGAACAGATGTAAAAATTCTCAGCAAGATACCGGTAAACAGAATGTAACAAATCACTTTTAAAAAAATGTCATGACCATGTTGTCTTCATCTCCAGGATGCAAGGATGGGGTCAACCTATGTAAATCAATAAACTTAACACATCACATAAACAGAAGCAAAGAGAAAAATCACATGATTTTCTCAATAGATTCATAGAAATCCTTTGACAAAATCCAACATCCATTTATGATAAAAACTTTGAAGAAGATAGGTATAGAAGGGCCTTACCTCAAACTGACAAGTCATTTATGACAAACCCACCACCAATATCACTAAAAGGGGAAAGAAGCTGTCTCTCTAAAATAAAAAAGCAAATCAATAGCATCTGTCCCTTCCACTCCTGTTCAATATGGTTCTCAAAACTTTAATAATGAGACAAGAGGGAAACAAATGGGAATATTAACAGGAAAAGAACAAGTCCAATTGTCCTTACTTGCAGATTACATGATCCTTTACACAGAAAATTCAAAGAACTCCACCAGAAGACTCAGAACTAATAAACAAATTCGGCCAAGTGACAGGATACAAGATCAATATCAAATAAACTGTATATCTGTATACCAATGGCAAACATCCTAAGAAAGAAATCAGAAAAAAATGTCATTTTTAAAATGTATTTAGCATGGGTCTATAGGGTCTCACTACACAGATCAGACTTGTAGTGATCCTTCTGTATTCAGCCTCACAGGCACTGGGATTATAAGCATGTGCCACCACCTCCAGTTTCAATCACCATCTCAGTGCGCCCTTGGGGCAGGGCCAGCATATAACAGACTTTTAAAAAATGAAATATGTAGAAATTAACCTAGCCAAGGGAGTGAAAGACCTCTATAGCAAAAGCTACAGTACTCTGAAAAAATGAAGAAATCGAAGTGGACATCAGAAGATGGAAAGATATTCTGCCTCTAGCTAGGCAGAACTAATATTATTAAAATGGTCATTTTGCCAAAATGATAAATATAATGCATTGCAATCAAATGACCATCAGGCTTCTTTACAGAATGAGGAAAAACTCTGAATATTTATATGGGATCAGGAAAACCAGATGAGCCAAAACAATCTTGGATAAAAGCAAAACAAAAGGCATTACAATTTCAGATTTCAAGTTAGACTGCTACACTGATAAAAAAAACAATGTGCTACTAGCACAAAAATAAACATGTTACTCAGTAAAATAGAACTGAGAATCCAAGAACACTACCAGGCACCTTCAGCTCCTTGACCTTTTACATAGGGTTCAACACATATTGGAGAAAAGACAGCCTTCTTAACAAATAGTGCTGGGGAAACTGGCTATTCACATGCAGAAAAATGTATCTAGTTTCATATTTCTCACCCTGTACTAAAATCAAAACAAAAGGGATCAAAGACCTAAATATAAAAAACAGAAACAATAAATTTACTGGTAAAACATAGGCATAGGTAAGGACTTCCTAAACAGAATCCCAATTGCACAAGAAGTAAGAACAATGAAGCAACAAATGAGATTATATAAAATTAATCTGCATTGCAAAAGAAATTATGAACGGCTTAAACAGACAACCTATGGAATAGAAAAGATTTTTGTCAGCTAGTCCTTGGAGAAAGCATTAACATCTTGAATACGTAAGGAACTGAAAAAACTTGACACTTCAAAATAGAAGACCCAACAATCAAATCTTTGGCAATTAAAATAACAATTCTCATAAGAAAAAGTTGTTATTATGAAACATTGATATATGTCACTTATTGTCAAAGGACTTCATTATTATAGTTTCTGAATTCTTTCCCTGAAGAATATACTTGCTTAAATTTTGTTTTTCTAAATCCTTAAACATAATTATTGTAAAAAAAGAAGAAGTATAAATGGTCAATAAGGGCCAGGGAGACAGCTCAGTAGAATAAGCATTTGCCTGTCAAGCGCAAGGTCCTGAGTTCAGTTCCTGGTACCACAAAAAAAAGTCAATAAATATGTTCATCATCTTTGGCCATGAGAAATGCAAATCAAAACAACACTGAAATTCCATCTCACTCCAAAAAGAATAGCTATCATTAAGAACTCAAAACTGGGCTGGCCAGATAGCTCAATGGACTAAAACACCTGTTTAGGCAGGCGCAGAGACCAGGGTTCATCACAGAGCAGGTGGCGCGGCATGGTGACTATATGAAAGAGCATGTGGTCCTCCATTTAAAGCAGGGTTGGCCACAAAATAAAACTGCTGAATTAAGTCCAAACAAGATGAATTCCTCTGTAAAATTCAAAGGAATTAAGAATGGAAAACGAGAGATGTAAAGGGCTTGTCCAAGAAACATAACCTATGTGTAATGGGAATACTTGAAACGGAGGAATGAAGCTGACTAAGGAAGCTGAAACTATAATTAATGGACCAATTGAAATCTTTCCAGAGATGAAGAACAAAATAGGCTACAGAGTACCTTTAAAATTTAATGAGAAGAAAGCAATACCTAGACATATCCTTATGATATATATATTTTTTAATTTCATGGATAAAGAAAAAAAACTGCAAGTCACCAGATAGTGAGAGCAGGTTACCTACAAAGGGCCAAAAGTCAGCCAGCCCCAGATTTTCCTTTTGTGATCCTGAGTAACCAAAGACATACACATCTATAGAGTATTAAGGAAAAATAATTTTGAGCCAAGAATTACAGACCCTACCAAGTTAGTTTTTGTGTATGAAGACAGGTGGAGGACATTCTCAAACGCTACAGGGTTAAGGAAGTATAATTACCAAAAATCCTCCTCGGAAATCTTTGCTGTAGATAACACAAAAATCAAAAAGAGCTGGGAGATGAGGATATGAAAGATTCAATAGTTAAAACTAGTTAAGAACATGAAGTCTAAAATTGTTATATAGTGCTTGCTTGCACAATACATAGATACTAAGATTGTTACATGTAGGGTAAATAAAACTAAATGCAAAGTAGATATGTAAACTTAATCTAAATGTTCAGTTTATGTAATTTTAAACTGTCAAATTGCACGCTAGATATTCAATATATTGGGAAAATACTGCTTTATTTTTGTCATATATTATGCAGATGCAGGTGAGGGATATAGCTTAGTGGCACAGCACCTGCCTGGCAAACACAAGGTCCTGACTTCAATTCCCAGGACAAAAAAAAAAAAAATATATATATATATAATACAGATGCATGCTGTTAAGCCCAATATATGTTACATAAAAGTTCTGTATCACCATGGGTGGGACAAGTACAACAAAAACATTCTAAACATTGACAAAATTAGAAAAATCACAGTTTTGTTTCATTTAAAAAAAAACTACCAAGTTCATAATGTTAATACTGATAATGTAAATAGAAAAACTTCAAAGCCCTGGTTGGAGAATGGCAAACGTATTTAAAATGCTGAATTGGGAAAACCAGCAATTACAGCATCAGATGACAGCTTACACAAGGCACTATCAATAGGTTGTGGGCAGAGTAGATTTATACACCAGAGGTGGTAAGCCTATGGCATGCAAGTTACTGTGTTTTTCTTTTAAGACAAAAGATGTTAATGTATGACTTTTTTTCTAACTAAAACCTCAGCATTCAGACTTAATTGAAGTGTTGGCAGTTTGCAATAAATAGGTAGATTTGGGCAGTTTGTCTCTAAAAGGTTCACCATCACTGTTACATATATTCCAAGTTTCTAAAACTGAAGGGCCAACAAGACAGCTCAGGAGTCTAAAGCTCCTGCTTAGGCAAGCTTAGGCTTGTGCACAAGGACCACGATTTGATCCCTGGCACCACGTGCCAGGCCTGCCACGCCCATAGGGTGGGCTGAGCTGGCCACAAAAAAAAAAAAACCAAAACACTGAAAACAACAACAAAAACAGATTAAAAAAAAAAAAGCTACAAAAAGAAAATACCAAGAAAGCATTAAAATTTTCATAGAAGATACTGACAAAGATAGAGAGGAACTTTACTCATAATGTGGTTAAAATCCCAATTAATAAGATCCAAAGTGAGCAGACAAAATCAATCTCTGACCTGAGATACGCTGTATAAAACAAAGGTTAAAAAGGTGCAAAGGTTTGACTCTTTAGGTCATAGAAATGAGTAACTTCTTTATTAGGCAGAAACAAAGTCACTACAAGAAGCTTCAGCTTTAAAAATTTATGTGGCATTTAAGTGCAAGAGTTTTCTTCAGCTTCTTGACGTAGGTGTAGTTTCACTGTTGTAAACCGGTACCTGTATTTAAAACATCTATAATTAGTGATTAGAGAGTAGTTAAATTTCATTAAGTAATCTTTCATCTAAAGAGAATATATGTAGGCTGGGAGACAGCTCAGCAGCTTAAGTGCCTGACTGGTAAGGACAAGGTCCTGAGTTCTATCCCAAGTCCAAAAGAGTAAAAGAGAGAGAATATATGTAGCAAGAAAAAGTCCCCAGTATAAGACAAAGTCCACTGCTTCTATGCAGCTGGCATGTGGCAGTATACTGGGCCACTAGGCACATAAATATATGTTGATTTGGGGCAGGGGATAGCTCAGTAAAATAAGTGCTTGCCTGGCAAGTGCAAGGGCCTGAGTTCAATCCCCAGTTCTGCAATAAATAAATAAATAAAATAATAATTATATATATATATTTTTTTTTAATAGATCACTTACTGTGTCCTGCAAATCTCATGATGGTCCTCCATTTCAAATTTCTCACACAGCTACACTTCTAACTTTAAAAAATCCATTTCACATTTGACATTTAATCACCATAAATGACTCAACAGCCTGATGGTGCAGGCTGGACCAGCCACCCAGCAGGGGGTGAGGAAAGGCTGAGTGACAGTGAAGCTAGGAGACAGTTTCTGGAGGGACTGTGAATATAGCCCTTTGGCGCATGAGGTGAACCAGCATTACACAGAGGAAGCAGAACCCAAGCAGGCAGGCAGGGTCTATTTATTTCAAAGGGCTCCAGCAAAGTCCAACAGCCAAACAATCCCAGGATGCTTCACTGCCAATGCAGTAGATTTCTAACTGGTGGTCAACTTGTTAGGCCCAGCTGAATTGATCTAACCTGGTGCCGGGTATGTAAGGGCCACCTGGGGATTGTTGCCAGCAGCATAAGAGGCAAAACTGGAGAGGCTGTTGGGAGGCTGTTAGGAAAGCTGCTGGTTCTCTTGGGCTATTCTGCTGAAGTACCTTGTCATGCTGAGTTTTCTGGTGAACTTGGTTGTTCTTGTCAGAGAAGCTCAGGACCCTCATTGTCACTGAGAATGGCTGCTATTCATTTGGGGGGCTCTGGTCCTCACCTTGAGCATTGATTCCTAGCTCCTAAGGGGAAAATGGTGCACTGCTCAGCCTTCTGGAGAAGCTGGTCTCGTTGGCCTTCCTGATGGGAACTCAGCTTTACTCTTCACTGGAGGAGATCGGGACCTCGCTGTTGCTGAGGACAGCTGTGGGACTTTGCGGGGAGCTGTGGCACTTACCTTGAGGGTTGTTTCCTGGCTCCAGTACAGAGCCCTTCATCCTGTTAGCAGACCCTTCATGCAGCTGGCAAAGATTTCCTAGCTTCCACCTCTGACATTTGGGCCTTCCCAGCACAGATCTGTGAAGCTGGCCTACATGAGACATTGTAATGGGCTCTGGGCCTCCAGTGGGACTTGTGAGAGACATTATTATGAGCTCTAGTTTTTCACCTGGACTCAGGTCCTGCTGAAGGATCTAGGCCCTCAACTGGATGCTTTGGCCTGTAGTGTGTGGACAGATTTCCTGCACTCTTTGTATATGATTCTTTGAGTTATTATGAAATAATCTTTTTATGTAGTCTACAGGGTCTCAGTATACAGATTGGACTCAGCGTTATCCTCCTGTTTTCAGCCTCCCAATTGCTAGGATTACAGTCTCAATCACCCAGTCTCAATCATCATCTCAGTGCACCCTGTGCAGGGCCAGCATAGCATGCCAGGAATCAAACCCTGGTCCCTGTGTCGGCCCAAGCAGGAGCTTTAATCCACTGAGCTATCTGGCCGGCCCTAAAATAATCTTATAAAATGTGTCCTATACTGTATTGTTCCCCTTGCAAACACCCCAACCATGAAATGTGGGAAGAGCCATCCAACTACAATAGGCTGCTGGGAAGTAGAAAGCAGGCTATGGGGAATTCTGATGAGAGGTAGGGGCTGAGCCACTCAAACTCCACTTGTTTCCATGAAAACCAGTTTTGGCCCTAAATAGAAAGGACTTGAGTGTCCTCCTGCCTGCAACCAGCAGAGCAGTGTTGGCCTGCACCCCCTCCCTCCGCAATGACCAGTGTATAAGAGGAGTCGGTGGTGTAGAGCAGAAGCAGTGTGCAAGGTCTGGAAAATTCAAACTGTATAGCCCTGGGTACAGACCAGGCTTTCCTCACTTGAGTGCACCCTAGCAATGGGGAGGAGGCTGTGGAGACAATTTCAGTAAGTGGGATCTAGAACGCTATTAGTGGAGGACCAACCCCAGCCCCCACATTCAGAGACCAAGATCAGCCCCACACCCAGCACAAGCCCTACTGCAAAACTGGCTGGAGCACAAAGCACATTTCTGAGATCTGATTTGGACACCACCGCTGAACTGTGGACAAGAGGAATTCCCCCCCACCCGGAACCGGGAATTGAGCTCAGGCCTCTGGGCTTGCCAGAGAGGGAAGTGCTGCTTCTACTGAGTCATCTCCCTGGCCCTGACAAGAAGAATTTTATTTATTTATTCTTTCTCTTTCTTTCTTTGATTTGCCTTTATCTGGCGGGACTTTTTGGTCTTCTCTTCTTAGGTTTCTTAGCTTTTCTTTTTTATTTCTTCTCTTCATCTTCTCTCTTTCCTCACATGTCTCTTGATATGACATTTTCATGTGAGGGAACGTTGTCTCTTCCTGGTTTGCTTCAATACTCTTCTGCTTTCCCTTTCATTCTTTCTCTCATGTGTTCTTTAGTTTCCCAAAACTTGGGTGATAATCCTCTGCTCTCCAGCCTTGCTTCTAATATATTTGTTCTCATTTAACTTTCCGTTTTGTCCACTGTCCCTATTAAGTTCTACCCCCACAGCAAAATCATCCTAAGAGGAAACTCAGTGTATACAACCGAGTATGTGCTAGATTTTGTTATACAACTGTAGAATTTGCTCCAGTGGTTAAAGGAATCAAGTTAATAGTCACCACAGCGTGTCATACATATATAGCCTGTGCTTGGTGGTATTATTGTTGCTATTGTACTACCTTAGCTAGGATACCACACTATTTGTACTGTATTTTTCTCCTCTGTGATTGTCTGGGCTCATAATCATCACTTTAAGCCCAGTACCAAAGGACTGAGTGCTGAGCCAAATAGCAACTTCTCATTCTCAATAAAATTGGAAGGTAGAATCTTGGGATAGACACAAAGACCAAGAACTACCTATACCTAGAAAAAATTTCTAAGGAGCAGCAATTTCCTAGGGAAGCCTTGATACTAGTGACAGAGAAATCTACAGGCATCAACACAAATAAAATAAAATAGAAAATAATAAGGCACAAAAGAAAAATACAACCCTAAACCTCCAGTCCACTGAGGACTGTAGTGTGTGGACAGATTTCCTGCACTCTTTGTATATGATTCTTTGAGTTATTATGAAATAATCTTTTTATGTAGTCTACAGGGTCTCAGTATACAGATCGGACTCAGCGTTATCCTCCTATTTAGTCCAAAGCACAGTGAGACAGAGGAAATTGGAAGCCACCCATTAGAACTCTCCTGAAATGATAGAAGCAGAAGTGAAAACACAAATGGATTAGGCTATAGAAAAAACAATCTCCTGGGCAAAAAGAAAAAGCAAGCAGGAAAGCAATGATCAAAATAAAAGACATCAATAAACAGATCTAAAAAATAAAATAGAGAAGCTTAGGAAAACAATGGAAACCATGAATTCTCAACATGGGAAAGAAACTGAAATCCATAAAACATGCAAACAGAAATCCAGCAGAGTAAAAATTCCACTGAAAGTGTACACAACAGATTAAACAAAGAGAAGGATAGAGTATCAGATCTAGAAGACAGGAGTTTGGTTAGTGACCACAAAAAGAAAGGTGTCTTTAAAATGGCAAGAGACCATGAAAAATCAACCCAAAAGCTATAAGATGAAGCAAAAAACAACGACATAAGATTGATTGGAATCGATGAAAAAGCCAGAGCATGCCAATGCCATAAGAAACTCTTCATGGAAGTAATGGCACAAACTGTCCCAAATATTGATTTAAAAATTTGACATAGAAATAAGTGAAGCATATAGAAGCCTAAGTATTCATGCCCAAATTAAATCTACACTAAGGGATAGCAACATGAGAAAAGAATACTGGAAGTGGTTAGAGAAAAGAAACAAATTGCCTATAAAAGAGACCCCTCAAATCACAGCAGACTTCTCAACACAAGCACTCAAATCAAACAGAGCTTGGAGTGAGGTAGTTCAAGGCCTAAAACAAAATAAATTCTAAGCCAACTCAATGTATCCCACAAAACTATCTTTTAAAATTAATGGAGAAATAAGACACTTAAATGAAAATCCACTGAAGAAATTCATGGCAACCAAGCCAGCTGTCTAAAATGCTCTGCAGAATATTTTACAAAGAGATAACAAAGACCACACTTGCAAGGACACCAATAGAAAGAAACCACCAGGCAAGGCAAGCAACTAGAGAAAGTGGGAAACTAACAGGAAAAATAATGAAGATAAAAAATATGTATCAGTTATATCGTCAATGTAAATGATCTCAACTGAACAATCAAAAGAAACAGACTGGAAGAATAAATCAAGAGGCAAGATCCAATAATATTCTATATACAGGGCCAGGGATATGGCTCAGTGTCTCAACACCTATCTTGCCAGTATGAAGTCCTGAGTCAACTCTCAGTACCATAACAAAAAAACAAAACAAAACACACACACACACACACACACACACACACACACACACACACTCGGGCTGGGAAGATAGCTCTGCAGTCTTGCCTGCCAAACATAAGGACTTGAGTTTGATCCCCACACCACATGCTATGCCAGCCCCAGAACCCTGGGCACACCATGCCAGCCACTAAAACCAGACGTGATGGTGCATTCCTATAATCCCAGCACTGGGAAGGCTGACACAGGAGGATCACTGTGAGTCTGAGCTGTGTAGCAAGAGCCCGTACCAAATAAATGAAGATTTAAAAATTTTAATTCAAAAAGAAATCCATAAACTGAACATCAAAGGATGAAAAACAACACTCCATGCAACAAGAACCCAGGAAAAAAATCAGGGATAGCTAATCTATTTGCAACTTGGTCTCAAGTATTTGTTTTGCACTAAGCTCCACAAATATGTAGCCCATCCAATCTATGGGTCTGGTTCTTAATAGGAATGCCAATCACAACCATCTAAGAAGATCTTTTGCAAATACATTTGCCAGACATACCTAGAATTCATTATTGCAATCTGCATTACTTCATCTCTCCTGAGATATGCGTTTCTGCAATACTTAGGCTTCCTTTCCCAGTCACATTCCATCTCTCTCTCCTGTTCTATCTCTTGGCACAAAGAATGAAAGTTACTCAGGGCTGGGATTGGATCAGAGCGTTAAGAACATCAACCCAATTAAAACCACACCCAGACATATAATTAAGATCCCAGAAATTCAGCACAGGAACAGTATACTAAAAGCCACTAGAGAAAACCAATCACATTTAGAGGAAAACCCATCAGATCCAAGGAATTCTGACACTATCAGCCAGAAATAATTTATGTATTCTCACTCTCAGTTCTCGTACAAGTCCCTTCTTGTTAAAGGCTTATATTATTACCAGACTGGGATACATATTTACTACTAAATCTAGGGGGACTACTAAGGGGACATTTCACAGATTAAATGGGCCTCAAAGAGTATGACCATTTGGGTTTTATTTGTCCCCCAAATACTTGGTAAAGACTTAGTTTCCCAGAATAAATGTTACCAGGAGGTGGTGAAACTTTCAGAGATAGAAAGTAGGGAAAGGTCTTCAGGTGGTTGGGAAGTACCCATACTTTGGGTATTGGGTCCCCTCCTCCCCTTCAGTCCTTGCCTATCAGGTGAGCAGCTCTGTCCTGTCATGTACCCTGACCATAATGCAACAAGGCCAGTCAGCAAGTCGGAACTTCCAAAAATATAACGCAAAATAAATGTTTTCTCTTTTTAAGGCAATCAGATATTTGTAATAAGGACAGAAAGCTGATTAACACAAACACAATTTCAAAAGAAGAGGAAATGTGGCTCCAGACAGAGGGCATTTTGGGTAAAGCAGAAGGATTGTATCCTGAAACAGGAGTGGAAGCAGCCTTGTGGAGCAGAAGCAGGGTGTTTGCTTTGTTCTGTGCTTTTTGTTTTACTTTGATTTTATTTCAAGCTAAAACAGAGAGCACACCATAGAAAGTTCTTTCTATACCTCACAAGCTGGATGACTGAGTTTCCTTAATCCATTGACACTTAGAAAGCACTGTGGCCCGCCGCCCCAGACCCAGCATAGCCCACCCTGTGAGTGAGAACATCCAGAACCTTTTGGGAGCCCTGCAGACCCAACAAAGGCCAGGCACGCTAATCCAGGAGCAGAGCATCTTGTCCAAGGGGCACAACAGGCTCACCTCCAAGGACAGAGACAGGAAGGAGCTCAGCACAGCAGCCAGACCCAAGCCAGGCACAACTACATGAAATAGAACTTAGTATAACAATACATGAATTTCATGAGGTGCTACGGTTAGAACTGCATCAAAACTCTACACCAAAGGTCAGATGTCAGAGCTATAAGACATGATAAAAACAAGGAGCCAAATACAATCTCAGGCCACAAGCCCACCAATGATAAGTGCAGAGGACACTAGCTCAGCTGAAATGAATGAATTAACAGAGTCAGAAGCAAAGAAACAACAGCAGAAAGGTAAAGAAGAACTCAGAGCACAAATAATTTCTGAAACAAAACAAGAAATATTTCAAATCATAGCATCTGAGGTAGAGAATGAATTATGGAAATATATGGAGGAAACCCAATTTGGAAAAACCTCTGCAGTAAAAGAATTAATAACTACCTCTAAAGAAGATATTGACAAAAAAAATAGAGGAGATTAAAATATGAAAGATTTGGGCTGGGGAGATGGCTCAGTGGAATAAGCGCTTCCCCGGCAAGTACAAGGGCCTGAGTTCATATCCCTGGTTCCACAAAAAAAAAATTCAGATTATCTTTGCTGGGCATGGTGGCGCATGCCTGTAATCCCAGCACTTGGGAGGCTGAGGCAGGAGGATTGTTGTGAGTTCGAGACCAGCCTGAGCTACAAAGTGAGCTTAAGGCCAGCCTGAACTGCATAGTGAAACCCTGTCTCAAAAAGACAAAAAAAAAAAAAAAAAAAAAAAAAAAAAAAAAAAAAAAAAAAAAAAAAAAAAAAAAGAAAAAAAAAAGAAAGAAAGATTCCTTGAATGAGCAATACGGGAAAGAAATAGATCACATGAAGCTAAGTCAAAGAGATATAGAAGAACTTAAAATCTCAATCACAAGTATACAAAACCGTCTGAGTGAAAGCAAAGACAGAGTTTCTGATCTTGAAGACACTGATGCAGCTAGTGAAAAGGTGAGAAAGGATCTCTTAAAAACAATGAGGATGCAGGAAAAAATAATCCATCACCTGCAAGATGATGCCAAGATGAATAATGTAAAATTAATAGGTATCAATGAGAAAGAAGTAAAAGAAAATTGATATAAAAAGAATATGGGCAGAAGTAATAGTGGAAAACTTCCCAAATATGAGGAAACAATCTAGCATTCAGGTAACCAAAGCATACAGAACGCCAAATAACTTCAATCCAACTAAAAACACAGTGAGACATATACTAGTCAAGATTCCAGAAATCGAACACAAGATTAATACACTGAAATCTTCTAGAGAGAAGAAGCAGATCACATTCAAAGGAAAACCCATGAGAAATACATCCAACTTCTCTTCACAAACCATGAAGGCAAGGAGAGCATGGAGCAGAGTTGAAGTCCTCTATGAAAACAAATTCCAACCCAGACTACTATACCCTGAAAAACTCTCTTTCAAGTTTGATGGAGAAGTGAAATACTTCCATGACAAAGAACAACAAAAGAATTTCATGACAACAAAGCCATCCGTACACAGGCTACTGAAACATATTCTAGAGAGGGACCACAATGACCCAAACTCCATTAATGAGAACAGAAGGAACCCACTAAATAGGGCAAACAATTAAACACAGGACAAAAAGGAGTAAACAGCAGCAGGTAAATAACATGACAATCATAATCAACACATTTCAATTATAACCATCAATGTAAATGGACTCAGTTCACCAATTAAGAGAAATAGACTGGCACAGTGGATTAGGAAACAAAACACAACAGTATGCTATATGAAAAAACACACTTAACTCAAAAAGACATTCATAGGCTTAAAGTCAAAGGATACAAAACAATACTACATGCCCCAGCACCTCAGAAAAAAACAGGAGTAGCAATTCTGTTCTCAGACAGTCTCAACTTCAAACCAGGAAGGATCAAACGACACAAAGAAGGTCATTATATATTGGTCAGGGGAAAAGTTCAAGAGCAAGAGGTAAAACCCATAAATATCTATGCACCAAACACAGGAGCACCCAACTATGTAAGACAAATCTAAATGGACATGAAAAACCTAATATCTAAGATCACAATCTTAACAGGAGACCTTAACACACCCTTATCTCAAAAATATAGATCAACCAGACAAAAAATTAGCAAAGTAGCAGCAGAACTGAGCCAGAGCTTGGAACAAATTGACCTGGTGGACATATACACAGTGTTCCACCCAACCACAGCTGAATACACATTTTTTTTCAGCTGCACACAGGTCATTTTCCAAAATAAACCTCATACTACTCCAGAGGTCATGCGTAAGTATATGCAAGAAAATAGAAATTATCCCATGCATATTATCTGACCACAGTGCAATGAAACTGGAAATAAATGACAAAAGAAACCAGCAAAGCCCGCTAAATTCATGGAAACTAAACAATACACTACTCAGCAATCAATGGGTCGCAGAAAAAATTCAACAATATCTACAATTCAATGAAAATTCAAGCACAACTTACCAGAATTTATGCCATGCGATGAAAGCAGTTCTTAGAGGGAAAATCATAGCTATAAACTCACACATTAGGAAAACAGAATGGGAACAAATTAGCACCCTAATGTTGCACCTCCGACAACTATAAAAAGAGCAAATGAAACCCAGAGTGCAAAGATGGGAAGAAATCATAAAGACTAGAGCAGAAATTAATTCAATTGAGATGAAGAAAACAGTTCAAAGAATCCACAAATCAAAAAGTTGGTTCTTTGAAAGACTAAATAAAGTTGATAAGCCTCTAGCCAACCTCATCAAAAACAGGAAAGAGAAACTTCAAGTACATGCCATAAGGAATGAAAAGGGTGAAATCACCATAGACCCAGCGGAAATTAAGATTATCAATAGTTACTTTGAGAATCTGTACGATCACAGAATAGAAGACACAGGAGAAAAGGACAGATTCCTTGCAAGGTACAAATTACCAAAACTGAACCAAGAAGATAGAACAACTTTCAATAAACCAATAACAGCCAATGAAATACCAAACATAATAAAAAGCCTACTGACAAAGAGAAGTCCAGGTCCTGATGGATCCACATCTGAATTCTACAAGAAATTTATAGAAGATATAATCCCTACACTCCACAAACTCTTCAATGATATTGAAAAGGAAGCAGTCCTCCCATAATCATTTCTGGAGGCAATTGTTATACTGATTCCAAAACCAGGGAAAGACATAACCAAAAAGGAGAACTACAGGCCAATCTCTCTCATGAACATAGATGCAAAAATACTCAGTAAAATCCTAGCAAATAGAATACAGCAAATCATCAAGAAGATCATATACCATGACCAGGTAGGATTCATCCCAGGGATGCAAGGATGGTTCAATATTCAAAAATCTTTAAATGGAATACACTATATGAATAGACTAAAATCTAAGAACCACATGATCATCTCAATTGATGCAGAGAAAGCTTTTGACAAAGTCCAACACTCATTCATGTTCAAAGTCCTACAGAAAATTGGAATAGATGGACTCTATCTTAACTTGATAAAAGCCATCTATGACAACCCAAAAGCTAATATAATCCTAAATGGGGAAAAACTGAAATCTTTTACTCTTAAATCAGGTACAAGACAAGGATGTCCTCTATCACCCCTCCTATTCAATATAGTCTTGGAATCCTTAGCAACAGCCATTAGAAAAGAGGGAGAAATAAAGGGTATAATAATAGGTAAAGAAGAAGTTAAATTATCACTATTGGCAGATGACACGATACTTTACTTGGAAGACCCCAAAAATTCCACCAAGGAACTACTAGAACTGTTACGGAAATTCAGTATCTAGCAGGATACAAAATCAATACTCATAAGTCAATAGCATTCCTCTACACAGATAACAAGCACACTGAAAGGGAAACAATAGAAACAATACCTTTTACAATAGCACCGCAGAAAATGAAATACCTTGGAATTCACTTAACCAAGGTAGTCAGAGATCTTTTCATGGAAAATTACAGTACCTTAAGAAGAGAGATCATAGAGAATTTCAGAAAATGGGAAGATATTCCCTGCTCCTCCATAGGAAGAACCAACATCGTGAAGATGGCCATACTCCAAAAATTGTTTACAGATTTAATGCAATCCCTATCAAACTACCAACAAAATACCTCCAAGACCTAGAGAAATCATTCCTAAGATTTATTTGGAACCAGAAAAGACCTAGAATAGCAAAGGCATTCCTGGCCAACAAACACAAAACTGGAGGCATTACAATTCCGGACTTGAAATTATACTACAAAGCCACTGTGATAAAATCAGCATGGTATTGGCAACAAAATAGATCTGAGGATCGATGGAATAGATTAGAAGACACAGAGGCCTCTACAAACACAGTCAACCAGTTGATATTCTACAAAGGGGCTAAACATGCTTACTGGAAGAAAGATAGCCTCTTTAACAAATGGTGCTGGAAAAATTGGCTCTCCACATGCCGAAAACTAAAACTTGACCCAGGTCTATCACTATGCACTAAGTTAAAGTCAAAATGGATTAAAGATCTTAACATTAAAACACTCAATCTCCTGGAAATGAAAGTAGGAGAAACTCTTGAAGACATAGAGGTAGGCAGAGTTCATGAAGAAACATGTATTTGCACGGAAACACTTGAATGAATTAACAACTGGGATCAACTTTTCTAGAGAAGATTTTGCATGTCAAAAGAAGTTATCAACAAAGTGAAAAGAAAACCCACAAATTTTGAAAACATCCTAACTCATAAGCAGTCAGACAAAGGCCTGCTCCCTAGAATTTATAAAGAACTAAAAAATATCAGGGCCCCTAAATTTAAAGACCCAATCCAGAAATGGGCATCTGAGATGAATACACACTTCTCAGAGGACGAAATTAAAGAAGTGAATAAACATATGAAAAAATGCTCCACATCACTAGTCATCCATGAAATGCAAATTAAAACAGCACTGAGATACCATCTCACTCCAGAAAGAATGGCTATCATAAAAGAATCAACCAACAACAGATGTTGGAGTGGTTATGGAGAAAAGGGAACCCTTTTCCACTGCTGGTGGGAATGTAGACTGATGTAGCCATTATGGAAGTCAGTGTGGAGACACCTTAAAATACTAGGACTGAAAATCCCATTCATCCAGCTATACCCCTACTGAGAATTTTTCCAGAGGAACTGAAAGCATTATATCATAGGGGTACCCACGTTTATAGCAGCACAATTTGTGTTAGCCAAATGTTGGAAACAACCAAGATACCCATCACAGGAGGAATGGTTGAAAAAGATGTGGTATTCTATACTATTACTCAGCTGTAAAGCATGGTAAACTTGAAGCCTTCATATTTAAGTGGATGCCATTTGAATACGTACTTACAAACAAAATAAACCAGATCCACATGTGCAAATATCATATAGTCTCCCTAGGATAACTCGAAAGAATAATTGCAAGTAGAAATGTGTAACACAATTAAAAGAAAAGCGAGAACTTGAGGATTGGACAGTGATGAGAGGGCAAGGAGAAATGCTGAGAAACATGACAGAGAAGACCATTCATTATACACACTAGATGGGTAAGACAATGATCCTGAGAAACATCTGGAGATTTTTGAAGTTTGCAGTTAAGTGGTAGGATTCTCACCCCAACTAACTTTATATGCTGAAGAAGGGTCACACTTCAAATGCCTGTCATTCTGGTCTTCTAAATATGTATTTCTTGCCATGACATACCAACTATTACTATACTGCCCTTTTTTAAAGGGTAGTAAATGAAAAATAATACAAAAAATGTCACAAGACAGTCCTGCTACAATGGTACTATGCTGTATATGGATGGATTTCTAAATATCTACATAAATGTAAGTGTTCATTGCTTTTTTAAAACAATTTTTTTCTTCTTCATATTCTGTATGGACTTAGACTTTACTATCTCAATACTTGATGGAAAATACATGTTCCATGTTATGC
>PVKA01039229.1:0-19620 GCA_004027165.1 Ctenomys sociabilis
AAAAAAAAAAAAAAAAAAAAAAAAAAAAAAGAAAAATTTGTAATGTAACATCATACAACTCAGTAGTGCCCCTAATTTTCTGATCAAAGAGATTATGGAGCCACAGAGGAATGCGATCGATGATGTGTAATGTGCCTAAGGAGAGTTACCTGGAGAGAAAACTATCTCAGGCTTCCACAAAGAGCAAATTGGTCAATCAATGGCCGTGACTCATCCACAAGGCTGACACTGACAAGGGATCTACAAAGTGCAGTACAGGGTTACGGAATAAACCCTGAGGGTACCTGACCTTATCTGATACAAAAGTTACACTTTTTCATTTTTTGTTATATAGGTCTTGCTTTAACTCAGTCTTAACCATCCAGCAGAAAAGTATAAAAATGGAGGTATATAAAGTAAAGTCATATTAATATAATGAGCTCTGAAAGGCTCAAGTCAGCAACTTCTGTGAATAACCCGCTTCTTTTGTGGACTGCTGATCTGTGTTGGATATCTATCTATCTATCGATCGATCGATCTATCTATCTATCTATCTATCTATCTATCTATCTGTCTATCTATCTAATTAGCTAGCCATGTTTTGAAAATCTGTAACATATGTATCATTGTATGTTACCCTGTTTATGTCATTTTTTCTCTTTGTTTTTGCTTCTATTTTTCACTCTTCAAGTTAGAATACAAATAAATAAATAAATAAAACAAGCACTCTACCACCCAGCTATGTCTATGGCCCCCATATTTTAGTTTGGGATGGGTGTCACTGAGCTGCCCAGGTGGGCCTTGAGCTATGTAGTCGGGGCTGGCCTGGAGCTCCTGTTGTTCCTCCTGCCTCAGCCTCCTGAGTAGCTGGGATTGCAAGCACTCACCTTTAGCATCTTGTCATCGGTCTCTGTCCCTTCTCCCTGGAATGTGACCACTGTCCTGTCTCTGCCCCTCCATCTTCCTCCCCATCTGCACAGCAGCCAGAGTGAGGTCCTACCCCTCTATCATGCCCCTTTGACACTTTGGATGCCCCCCCAACCTCCAGGCTCTTCTTGTGACAGCTCTGCTCTGCCCATCTTCCCATTGGCCCACCTGATGCTTCCCCTCCCAGCTCTCCTTGAGCTCACAGGCAGGAAGGGCTGATCCCTCATAAACATCTCCCTGGCCCTACCCAGGAGCCCACGGCTTAGAGGTCACTGTCCAGTCCTGCTACAGGGGCTCCTTGGAGCTCAGGCTCTTGTGACCCCCTCCACCTCTCTCACCTGGCTGCACCCCCCAGCTGTTGAGACACACACACACACACACACACACACACACACACACACACACACACAGAGGTCTTGCTATGCAGCTCAGGCTGGCCTTGAGCTCACTTTGTAGCCAGGCTGTTCTCAAACTCACAGCAATCCTCCTGCCTCAGCCTCCCCAGTATAGGACAACAAGCGTATGCCACCCTGATGTAGCTCCCTTTGTATTTCTATTCCATCCACCCCCATCCTGCCCCCCACCTGCCTGCTCCTCCTCTGTGGTCACCCTATGCTGATGACACCACACCAGGGCTTCCACCCTCCAACCTCGAGGCTGGACCTCTGCAGCCATCCCCAGCAGCCTGCTCCAGGCTCCGCAGACTCTGCAGGTCCAGAAAGGGGATTCTCGGGGCCCTCATCCCCAGCCTGCTGCCCTGTGCTCACCCATCTCCTGGCTCAGTCCCACACTCGGGCCTGTCTGGGCTTCTTCTGACCTCTACACACACTGTCGCTCTGCTCTTTGCCCTCTACTCCACTTGGAAAGTGTCCACTGGTTCTTTGAAATCCCTCACGAGCTTCCATGGATCCAGTGAAGCCTTTATACATGCATGCATACGTATACATGCATGTGAACACGTACACATGCACATGGACACACACGTGCATGGACACAGTCACCAGGATCTTCCGGGCCTTGCACCTGACTGCCAGCCTGGGCTTGCAGTGTGATTATAGCCTGGCAGGACTATGAATGAATCCTTCTGCCGCTGTGGTTTCCTCCTCTTTAAGGTGTGGAAATTCTTTTTTTTTTTTTTTTTGACAGAACCAGGGATTGAGCTCAGGTCCTTATGCTTTCCAAGGAAGCGCTTATTCTACTGAGCCATCTCTCCGGCTCCTCCTCTTTAAACTGGACACTAAGACGCCAGACTCCAGCCAGGCAAGGCGGCACACACCTAGAATGCTAGCATTCTGGGAGGTGGAGGCAGGATGATCACAAGTTCAAGTCCCAGCCTAGGCAATTTTGCCAGTTAGTGGGAACCTATCTCAAAATAAAAAAGGGCTGGGCCGGGGAGATACTGGCAGTCTGACCCGGGTTTGATGCCCGGTACCACATGCCATGCTAGCCCTGTGCCCAGCCATCCCCTGAAACCAGACATGGTGCCACGTGCCTGTAATCTCAGCACCGGGAAGGCTGAGACAAGGAAGATCACTACGAGTCTAAGCTGCGTAGCGAGACTCTGCCAAATCAATCAATAAATAAATGATTTTAAAAGGCCCTGGGTTCAATCCCCATTTCTGCCACATGTACACACACACACACACAAGCACACACGCATGCATGCACATACATACACACAAAACCCAAACCCACAGGTTTATTGAAGCAGTAAAACTGGGGCCCAGAATTCCCCCCAGGCGATGACACACGTGTTTCCCAGGCCCTGCGACCCCTGGCACTCTGCAGATGCTCAGCTCTTCCTGGGTGAAGTCATTTGGGACACACACGTGCTCTGGCCCTACAGTGAGGCCACAGTGGAGGCAGGCCAGAGGCCAGCTCTGTCTCTTTAATGTCCCCTGGCTCCCAGCCCTCCCCCACCCCAGGATCCTGTTGGGACAAAAACGTCTTGGCTCACTGGGTTGAAAAAGAGTCAGAACTCTGCCACGAGACTGCTGGGCCCACTGACTCACTTCCGCCTACTCAGCGGCAGGGAGGCTCTGAGGGACACAGGTGGGCACCGCCACCCTACCGCCCCCCTTTCTCCTGGCCCCTTGTCCCCGCCCAGGGAGGTAACCTGACACAGGCAGGCCATGGGATCCTTGCTGCCAGTTTGAAATCTGCCTGTGGGGGTGGGATGGGGGGCTGAAGCAGGAGGATCGCGCAGGGTTCCAGGCCAGCCTGAACTACAGTGAGACCCTGTCTCAGAAAACAAGACAAAAAGAAACCTGTCCCCAAGTTCGAGCAAAGCTAAGGAGGCTGCCATAGTGGAGTAGATGGAGGGGGTACCCCAGGCTGGGGCGCTTATGATTCCTTCCCCTTTTCCTACAGAGCCCAGGGATGCCCAGCCAGTGTGTAGACTCTGCTCCTGAAAGTGCCCGCGAGCACGCAGGAAGTGCTACCTGGCCGGGCAACCCTCCGCTCTGAGGCACCGCTCTGAGGCAGGGAAGGGCAGGATGTGCAGCGCTACACTCCACACTGGAGGGAGTGGTCTAGGTAGGATGAGTCAGGCACCGTGAGGGCCGGCAGGGTGAGCGGGGCTAGGGGAGGAGGCAAGAGAGGAAGGAAGATTTGGCGGGGCTGGCTGGGGCCTGGGCAGTGGTCCCTCTCTCCCGGTTTACTGATGGCATCTCTGGGATCCTGGAGTTGAGGGGACCTGAGGAACCTCGGGGCAGTGACCCATCTGAGCAGGCACAGCCCACCTCAGCTGCACAGATGGGTCAGGGGGTGAGGGGCCAGGTGACAGAACAACAAGGTACAGGGGCCTGCACACTCTGAGGAAGACACAGCTGAGCCAGGGTTGGGCTTTAGGTTACTGGCCTGGGACCAAAGGGAGCAGACATCTCCAGGGACTGGGCTGATATCCTGGAGGAGCCTCAGGCTTCCCTCCGGGAGTTGAGACCACCTGGGGCAGATGTGTGTGCACAGGAGGTGTTTCCCCTGATGCAGGCAGAGATGCACGTGGCTTTACAGCTGTGTGGGGGCCCGAGTGGCAGGAACTGCTGGCTGGCAGGATGCTGGGAGCCCTAGGGCCATCTGGGTGGAGCTGCAGGGCCAGCTGGGAACCTTTCAAAGCCCCAGAACAGGGACCACAGTCCCAAAGGAGCCCCAGGGGAGCAAGGGAGTCCACACTGCGCTCACAGCAGGGAGATTCTTGGATCCTCCCCCTGTCTCATTGATTCCCACGTGCTGGCCCAGCTCCACATGACCAGGCTGAGAAATCGCTCAGGGTGCCCCTTGGTCCCAATACCCACAGCCTCAGCTCAGCCTCTTCTTCCTCCCCTTGCTCTAGCTCTCTGGATGGCTTTCTTGCATACCTACACACCCTGCTGTCCTCAAACAGGGCCTGGGCCCTGGGTCACCCCCAAAAGGAGGGGGTGCCCTTCTTGGGGTGCCCTGCACCCCAAGGCACCTTAGATCCAACTCACCTGTCAGCCTTCTTTCTTTATTTGCAAAGAGGTATGGCCATGAGGACTCTCAGGCTTGCTGAGGGTAAACTGAGGCCAGACATGGGAAGCAGCCCTGAGCCCAGGGACTGGAAGTCAGGAAAAAGGAGGTGTCCTGGAACACTGACTGACTAGAGGGCAAAACCACAGAGGCAGACTGAGAGAAGGGAACCAGCTTTATTGGGAGGCTCACGGTGCCAGGCCCTTGCTGTGTTCTGTGTTCTTTTGTCTTCCCTGCAAGACCCTGAGGTTGGTCTCGTTCTCCCCTTTTCCAGAAGAGCAGACAGAGGCCCGGCCTAGGTTTGTATCATGCTCAACCTCACATGGCCTCAGGGAAAAGGATTTATATAGAGTCTGCCAGGCTCCGAGGGGAGGAGCCACCCACAGAGGGACAGCAGTGGAGGCTGAGGCTGGTGGGCCATGGGCAGGACGGAAACAGCAACCAGAAGTGAGGGGCAAGCAGAAAACAAGGGTGTCAGGAAATGACACGGCCCAGGGCCCTTCCTCTCGGCCCGCCCTGTGCCCCTGGAGCGCCCTCTGGGGGACAGAGAGAGCTGGGCTGGAATGCAGGGGCTGGCACTGCTGGGCAAGGCAGGGTCTGGGAGTCCAGATGTGCTCTGCTGGACAACTTCCCCGTGTCCCCTTTTCCCTGCAAGGAGGAGAGACAGACAGGTCAGGGACCTGGGGCTCAGAAGAGCTCAGCCCAATGGGCCTCAGAAGAGCTTAGCCCAAGCCAGGCCAAGAGAAGCACACAGTGAAGGTGAATGAGTGGAGACGCAGCCAAGTGGTTGCAATGCCAGGCAGGAGGCCAGGAGAGGATGTTCCGCATGGCCTCTGTCCCAGCCAGTGGCTCCAGGAGTCCCAGAAAGCCCCCTCCCTCAAATCACGCCTCAGTCCTGAAACATGCCCCAACCCTGGGTCCCTCCCAGATGGGACAACGCAGTGCTACGAATTCCTTTAGCCACTCATGAACTTGTTACTTCAGCGAATGGCAGAACTCGGTAAATATTTTTTGGCACAAATGAAGTGGGCAGCGGAGCCGAGACCATAACTAAAGTTGACAGGAGAGCAGTGTTTTGTTCAGGGCGGAGAGTCCAGGGGCAGAAGGCCTGGGATCTTATAGGTTTGCATTTCTCAGCTGGCGTCTCCCGCGGCACTAGAGTCCCATGAGTTTTGTAAATATAAAATCCAGGGGAGGATTGAATATCCACATGCCAAGAATGAAGTTGAGCTGGGTGTGGTGGCACATGCCTGCAAGCCCAGCACTTTGGGAGGCTGAGGCAGGAGGATTATAAATTCAAATCCAGTTTGGAGAATTTAGTGACTTGGCAAGAGCCTATGGGGCTGGAGGGGGGGGGAGAGAGAGAATGGAGGTCAACCTCTCCCTCAGATAATATATCAAAATTAACTCAAAATAGATCAGACATAAATGTAAGAGCTAAACCTATAAAAACTCTTAGAAGAAAACACAAGAATAAATCTTTGGATTTATCTCTGGATAAATCTCTGGACTTAGCAGTGCATTCTTAGTTAAATGCCGAAAGCATAAGCCGCAAAATAAAAAAAAAAAATAGATAAACTGAAATTCATCAAAATTTAACTCCTCTGTGTTTCAATGGAGGCCATCAAGAAAGGGAAAAGACAAGCCCAGAGTGGAGTCAAATTTTTGTAGCACACATACAGGCTAAGAGGTCTGTATCTAGCACGCAGACCCCCTACAACTCAATAATAAAAAGACACTTCCCCATGTTCAAATGGACTAAGGCCCTGAGTAGACATAAAATTTGTACGTCTGCAAAGAAGACATAGGAATTGGCACGAGAAGCTATCCGGGTCATCAGGCGTCAGTGAGACGGAAATCAAAACTACTGTGAGTTTCTCCCGTGCTGAGGGGCGAGCGACAGCGAAGCTGGGGAAGCAGGGCTAGCACAGCAGCGGGAGAGGATAGAGCCCCAAGTGCTGGCGCTGACGGACAGCGCGGGAACTGGTGCGACTGTGGGCTGCCCTCTGGCCAGCGATTCCTCTTGTCCGAGGAGATGCACAGCCGTACAGAAGCGTACAAGAGCTTTCACAGCAGCGTGCCTCCTAATGGCCAAACGAGGGGACAAGCTTACGTGTCCATAACTTGGTGAAGGAGTGACCCAGGGTGGGACAGCCACACAACGGACGGGAGTGCTGCCTGGCACTGAGCAGTGACATTCTCGTGCGGGTCTCCATGTGGACGGGCCTCGGAGTTGTTACTACTGAGTGAAAGAAGGCAGTCACGAGCAGCCGCGTAAGCTGTGGTTCCGTTAATAGGCACAGGCAGGAAATAGGAAATAGCCCATAGCTGCCTGGGGTTAAGGTGGATAAGCTGAGAGTGGTGGCTAAAGGGTATGAACTTTCTTTGGGGGCAGTGAAGTGTTCTCAAATGGGCTGCAGTGACATTTGCACGTATGTTTGTGAGTATACACAGTCATGTGTCACTTATTAAGTAGAATGCTTGCTTTTTTTCATTACTTTCTTTTTTTAATGTATTTAGTATAGGGTCTCACGACACAGATAGGACTCGTGGTATTTTCAGCCTCCCAAGCGCTGGGATTACAGCTGTGCCCCCTCCGTCTCTGTCACTGTGTCACTGTGCCTCAGGGGCAGGGCTGGCACAGCATGCCAAGGATTGAACCCGGCTGCTGTGCTCTGCCTAAGCAGGAACTTTACTCCACTGAGCTACCTAGCTGGGCTGGCCCTTCTCCCTCTCTCCTTCCTTCCTTCCAGGACAGGGTTTCACCATGTAGCCCAGGCTGGCTTTTTTTTTTTTTTTTTTTTGCAGAACTGGGGATTGAACTCAGGCCCTTGTGCTTGCCAGGGAAGTGCTTATTCCACTGAACCATCTCCTTGGCCCCCCCAGGCTGGCTTTGAGCTCATGGTGATTCTCCTACCTCAGCTTTGTCAATGCTCAGGTCAAAGCCAATGGGACACATTCTGAGAGCTGCATCCTTAGGCAATGTGTGAACATCAGACCATGCTCTCAGGCATCCAGAAGGGAACCCACCCCACCCCCACCTGGGACTCCCACCCATGCCCCAGAAATCCCTGACCTCCCTGATGGAAAGGGTGCCAGGCCCTGGTCCACACCAGCTGTATTTATGTCCCTCTCCTGGATGCAGAGGGCGGGCACCCATCAGGCAGGGTTGGCAGGTGTGGGAGGGAGGTGCCACAACTGGAGGTCCCGGGGGATCAGGGCCAGGGCATGGAGCAGGCCACGCCTTCTTAAACAGCTCTTCCCACATAGCTCAGGGCCCAGGGCTGGGGGAGCCGGGGAAAGCAGCTAGCCTTTCCATCTTACTGGCATGGTCACCACAGCTAGCATTTACTGAGCACTTCCTATGCATCCTCCTCTGTGTTGAATACAAGACAAGCATATCTCATCTGGTGACTTTAAAAGATCCCACAAGGAAGGAATTGTGATTATTCCAGTTTAGTTAGTTTCATGTTACAAGGGACGAAAGCAAGGGCAAGGGCTCCACTCCTGAGTTACAGTCCCCAGCTCTTTCCATTCTCATTTGAAGGCAGGTCTCACTCTATTGCCCAGACTGGTTTCATACTTCTGGTCTTGAGAAAGTGCCAGGCTGCTAAGTGCCAGCGCACCCGGCGCATGTCACAGGGCCAGCTCTGGTGCATGTCACAGGTCCAGCTCTTATTTCCAGTTTGACAGATGAGAAAACTGAGTGTTAGAGGCTCTCAAGAACTTGCTTCAGGTTACGCAACCCGGAAGTACGCCAAGAGAATCTCAGGAAATGAGATTAGAGGTGGAAGAATTGTACCTGGGGCAGCTCGAAAGCACCAACCCATCCTTCACCCAGTTCTCTGCAGCTGCCCCCAGCCCAGAGCAGCCTCGGAAGCCTAAGAGCCTCACAGAGGTCATCCTTCGGCCACTCCCGCCACCCCTGGGCAGGTGGCTCGTAGTGACCACAAATTCTCAGCTGCCTGCTATGCTAAGTATCCAGAGATTTCTTTCAAAATATTCCTGTGCCCTGATCTGAGGCCAGAGGAAAGAGGGAAAGGTCAGAGAAGGTCAAGGGCTGCGTGCTCTCCAAGTTCTGAGGGGCAAATGAGGGCCCCCCAAGAGCTCATTCAGGGACAGCCGTTATCCCGGGCTGAGCTCTCCTAGGTTCGGGACAGACTCAGGAAGGGCACAGTCATGACCAGGGCAGGCCAGCTGCCATTTCTGTCCCAGTCTGGGTGGGGCAGCAGCCTATCAGAAAGCCCATCCCAGCCAGGGATCCCGGACTGTGGACAGAGGCTTGGGGCCTGAGGAGGAGCCGGCAGCCCAGAGGCAGGGACGCTGCGCAGGAACTGCCCCTGGCTGACAAATAAGTTGTTTTTGCCTGTGGCCAAACCTGTCTGGCCCTCCAGATGTTGGTGGGGTGGACACCGTGGCCTCCTCCTGGAGAAGGGCTTTCTGGTTTCCGGGGGGAGCTGGCTGCATGGGGAGAGGCAGGCATTATTCACTCCCCAAATATTTACGGACAGCGTTCCTAGCTCTGGGCCCACAGCCAAGGCCTTGGGGTCAGCCCAGCACTGTGGCCATTACTCTTCTCACTTGGGCAGCAGGGTGGGAGGGCTGCTGGGGGTGGGGAACAGTAGCCGCTTCCATCCCTCCCCCAGCTCACTGCCTGGCAGGAGGCTGGCTGCATCCCAAGTCCCTAGCAGGCTCAGAGAGGGGGTCGAAGAGCTGGGGCAGAAAGGGGCCTCCTTGGCTCCTGGGATGTGGATGTTGGTGGGAGTGTCTCTCCCAGGTCCCCTGTAGGGATCATTGAGCCCCCAGCCAGGGGCTCCCCCAGGGCCAGACTGGGCCCTGTGAGCTGCTGCCTGCTTCATATCCTGGGAGGGAGCCAGGCTGTCCCTAGAGGCAAAGCCAACAGGAAAAAATAATCAAGGAGCTTGACAGGGGTGGGCATGCTGTCCAGGGCACATGGTCACACATGCAGCACCAGAGCCCAGTGACACACCCAGGACTGCCTGCAGGTGCAGGGAAAGGGGGAACAGGGAGGTACAAGGCTCCTCACCTTCTGCCTAGCCAGGCCAAACAAGCAGGTCTTCTATGCTTCTGAGGGTTCCAAGCCCGGACAGCAGGGGCAGGTCCTCCGTGAATGGGAAAGGACAATGCAAACCCAAGCATTCCCTCTGTCCCTGGACGTCTTGCTTCCTCTGGTAGACTCAGGAGGTGCCTGGCTCTGTGGCAGAGTGTGTACTCCCTGGGTAAGTCTTCATGGGGGCCTTGGGGACACCCAGGGGACTGTCTGTCCTCTTCAGCTGTGGGGCCTGCATTAGCTGGGAGACCCATCCACTCACGTGGGGGCTTGGTTGCTCTGGATTCTGGGTCTTGGGCAGATAGGAAGAGGGCCCCAGGGAAGGTTTGCTGGAGACTGCCTTGCTGAGGAGCACTCCGTCCTCTGGTGGGCTGCACCTTCCCCCCCAGTCAGAGAGCAAGCAGGTTCACAGTGTCCCCCTCTTTAGGCAGGAGCGGGGCCCCCAAGACTCATCTGCTCGGTAGATGCCCTAGAGCTGTGCCTGAGCAACGGGGATCCCCAAACACAACCCTTACTGGGTCCTGACGAGACAAGTGTGGGGCTGGCAACAGCTCCTGGAAGTCAGAGGCTGCAAGGTCCTGCAACCCCACATGGAGGGCGCAGATGCCACCCTGCAGGTGCCACAGCTTGCCCGCATGTGCCTCCTGGCCCTCAGTGCCCGCGCCAGCAAGCTTCCCAGGATTCGCTGCATGCAGCTGGTCGCTTGCTCCTCCGCCTAGCTAATCCCCAGGCACTCAGGGACAGAGCCCCAGTCTGGCGGGGGACCCGCTTTTCTTTACTTTTTTTTTTTTTTTTTGTCTTTTTGAGACAGGGTCTCACTATGCAGTTCAGGCTGACCTTAAACTCACTTTGTAGCTCAGGCTGGTCTCGAACTCACCACAATCCTCCTGCCTCAGCCTCCCAAGTGCTGGGATTACAGGCATGCGCCACCACACCCGGCCGACCCGCTTTTCTGCAAGCCCATCCCTCACGCATCTACCAGCCAGCTCGACCTTTGACCTCCAACACTCTTGAGCACGTCAGCAGCCTTTTCTAGCAGCCTTTTCTAGCCCGAGGGCCTGGCTTTGGACAGCCCTGAGTCATGCAACACGGGTTTAGAGAAAATCCTCAGCTTCGTAAGCCAGGAACCACTTCTAATCCCCTGCTGCCTCCCATGGGGGCAGGCCTGGACTCAGGGGTCTCCTCACCTCTAGGCCCTGGCCTGCAGCCTGCCTCGCTCGCCCTTCCCGTTCTCACCTGTTGGCTCCAAAGCTGTCTGCCAACTGTGGACCTTGGCCTTCCTCTTTTTCTTTTTGGCCCCGCTCACGCTGCCTTAATGGTGTGGCATGTGGAGCTGGGATCAAACTAAGGCTGCAAGGCTGACCAGGTTTGGCCAGGCAGGCGCTTAAACAACTGAGCTAACTGGCAGGCCCTACTGGCCTTCGCCTTTAATTCTCCCAAACGCCTACTGCCAGAGCCAGTGGGAGCTGTGGGGCCTCTGGCAGTGGGGTGGCAGAGGAGGAAGGGAGCCAGTCCTAGGGGCCACCCTGTCTCGTCAGCCACTGTCCTCGGTGGCCTTGGAGGCCAGAGAGGTCTCTCCCGGCAGAGCTGTCGCCCTCCCCGAGAGGGATTGTGCGCCTGGTTTTCACCACAGCAAAGGTGTACTTGGGGTGGCAGGTGGGGTCTCGCCGGCCCACGTGGAAGGGGAAAATGGGTCTCGGGAGGGGAAGCGACTTGTCCAGGGGTTAGATTAAGGTACAAAGCAGGACAAGCCACCTGCCACTTTAACTTTCCTTCTAAGAGCTGTGTGGCTTTAGATTAGTAAATAGGTCTTTCTGTGGCACAATTTTTTTTTCCATTTCTTTTCATTTTAATTTGATGTTTTATTGGAGTGTATCACAGAGACAGATAGGCAGATAGATGGGTTCTCATCACAGTCCTTTGTTTTGGGTTTTGGATTTTTTTTTTTTTTATTTACTTATGTATTTGGTATAGGGTCTCGCTATGCAGCTTGGACTTGTAGTGATCCTCCCATCTCAGCCTCCATAATGCTGGGATTACAGATGTGCACCATCGTGCCTGGTTCTAGGGCCAGGACACATGCAATGGGGGGACCAAACCTGGGTCTTTGTGCTTGCCAGGCAGGCGCTTAGACATCTGAGCTTAGGATTTTTGAGAACGGGTCTTTTTTTATTTTTTCGACTTTTTTGAGACAGGGTCTCACTATGCAGTTCAGGCTGGCCTTAAGCTCACTTTGTAGTTCAGGCTGGTCTTGAACTGACAACAATCCTCCTGCCTCGGCCTCCCGAGTGCTGGGATTACAGGTGTGTGCCACCCCACCCAGCTGTCTGGCTTTTCCCCTTTCTTTCGTGGTGTTAAGCCTGTGAGATGGATCCAGGCTGCGTCTAGAGCGGCTTATTCCTTTGCACTGTTGGATAGAGCCGGTCCGCAGGCCTAGACCCGCAGCGGTGCACTCTACCTCTGATCGACCTCTGAGTTAGTTGTTGTTCAGTTGAGGCCATCAGGCTGGGGGCGTAGCTCAGGGGAACAGCATTTGACTGCAGTTGAGGCCATCAGCAGTGATGCTGTGCCGAACACCCCTGGGCACGGCTCTGCGGGCACTGTGTGGGCCGCAAGCCCGGATGTGGAGTTCTGGTGGCTTTGTCAACTTGTGCTCTGCCCGTGGGTACCACTGTGCTGTTTCCCAGCCCACCAGCCCCTCTCTGTGGCAGTCTTCTTCATTTTAGCCCATTGTGGTTTCTTCATGTCACTGGAGACTAACGATACTAAATCCCTCCCCACGCAATGACAGCACATCTGGAGAGCCGCATGTGTGGTGTGCTTTTTCAAACCCACTTGCCATTTAGTCCTCGCCTGCTGTTTTTAGCCTCCTAGTGCTGGGATTACAGGCCTGCACCACCACCCTCAGACTCTGTCACTGGCTCAGCACACCAGGGGAGCAGGTCAGCATGGCCTGTGGTGCCAGGGATCGAATCCCGGTCCCTGCTCTTGCCAGGCGCTTGGTCCAAAGAGCTATCTCACCGGCCCTTCCTGTCTATCTCTTCCCTATTGATAGGTGAGAGTTCTTGACACCGTCCCTTTGTGTGGCAAATGCCTCCAACTCCCATGCCTGTCCTTTTGTGTTCTTAATGGTGAGGATTTACAACTTGAAGTTCTGGCAAGAATGAGTTATGGACCTTTTCTTTTCAGTTAGCACATTTGGCATCCTGTTTGAGAACTCTCTGTCTGCCCCACTCACGAAGATATTCTCTGCTCTTGTATATATATATATATATATATATATATATATATATATACATATATATTTCTTTTATATATATGCAGAATTGTATTTTTGCATATAATGAGGAGTAGGGATCACAACGTCTTTTTTTCCAAATGAAAACCCAATTGATCAGTCAGTATTTATTGAAAAGGTGCTGCTTTTCCCACCATAGCATAGCAATATCCGCTTTGGTTAAAAAGGACCCAAGACTGGGCATAGTGGCATGCACCTCTAGTGCCAGCACTTGGGAGGCTGAGAAAAAAAGAGGATCACTCTGAGTCCGAACTATGTAGTGTGACCCTGTAGACCCTGTACTAAATACACTTAAAAAATAAAAATAAAAAGACTCCAATAAGGATATTCTCATGTATGCTTCAAGGGCCTCTGTTATGTTCCACAAATCCATCCTTGCACTAATACCACACTCTGTTAATATTTGATATTAGAGGGCCAGCCAAATAGCTCAGCGGATTAAAGCGCCTGCTTAGACACAGGGGTCACGAGTTCAATCCCCCGGCCTGCTGCGCTGGCCCCTGGAGTATGCTGAGACAGCGATTGAGACAGGGTGGTGGTGCAAGCCTGTAATCCCAGCACTCTGGAGGCTGCAAACAGGAGGATCACTACCAATCCAATCTACACAGTGAGACCCTGTAGACTCTTTTTTTAAAAGAAAAAGGAGGGGGCCAGCAGTATAGCTCAGTGGACTAAGCACTTGCTTAGGTAAGCGCAGCGGCCAGGGTTCGATCCCTGCTTCCGCTTGCCGCGCCGGCCCCACCTTCGGGTGCGCTAAACCGGCGATTGGAATCCGGGCATGGTGGCGCGCACCTGTAATCCCAGCACTAGGGAGGCCGAAAGCAGGAGGATCGCTATGAATGTGGGCTGCATAGTGAGACCCTGTGTACGAAAAAAAAAAAAGAAAAACCCAAAAGAAAAAAAAGAAAAGATATTGAAAGTCTCCCAACTTTATTTTTAAAAATGTATTTATTCATTTATTTTTTATTTTATTTTATTTTATTTTTTTTTGTCTTTTTTGAGACAGGGTCTCACTGTGCATTTCAGGCTGGCCTTAAACTCACTTTGTAGCTCAGGCTGGTCTCAAACTCACAACAATCCTCCTGCCTCAGCCTCCCTAGTGCTGGGATTACAGGCATGCGCCACCACGCCGGGCTCTTATTTATTTGATACAGGATCTCACTACATAGCTCAGACTCCTAGTGATCCTCCTGTCTCAGCCTCCCCAGCACTGGGATTACAGATGTGAGCCACCATGGCCAGTTTTGGTGGCTGACAGAGCATGCCTGGGGTTCTGGAGCCAGCATGACTTGAAGTACTGTGGATCAAATCCAGTGGTACCAGGGATCGAACCCAGGTCCTTGCGCTTGCCAGGCAGTTACTCAGACTGCTGAGCTATCTCCATGGCCCCTTGTGTTTTCGATTCCTCTCTTTATTTGCACATTGTTAGGCAACTGAAAAACATTTCATTTCTTGGGCCAGCCAGATAGCTCAGTGGACTAAAGAGCCTGCTTAGGCAGAGTGCAGTGCTGGCCCCGCCCCCGGGGTGCCCTGAGAGGGTGATCTAGACTGGGCGTGGGGACGCATGCCTGTAATCCCAGCGCCTGCGAGGCTGAAAACAGGAGAATCACTGGGAGTCCAATCTACATAGTGAGACCCTGTGGACCCTATAGACCCTGTACCAAATACATTAAAAAAAAAAATTTCATTTCTCATGCTAGTTTAACATCTAATAACTTTGTTAAATTCACTTATTTGTTTTAATAGTTTGCATATTTGGGGGCTATTTCTCTCTGTTCCGTTGTGTTGTGTAAATATTAGCAGTTTTATTTCTCCCTAAACTCAACTTTTACCTTTTTATGCCTAATTACCCTGCTCCCGTCAGAGAGCTGGACCCACGGTTTGCTGGTGAGACCTCTGTCTGCTCTGGATCTCAGTAGGAAAACACTGAACATTTCACCATTAGGCCTGTGCCTGTGTGTGTGTGTGTGTATGTGTGCAGTGACTTCATGACACTGCTTGTTTGGACATGATTTATTGATCAGAGAAGGCTCCAAGGACCTGGAGCCTTGCACCAGGGGAGAGGGTGCTCCTGTTAGAGCTGAAGGGGTGACTCTGAGGACTGAGGAGCGCAACCGCTGGGTAGGGGTCCTGGCACAGCTAGAGCCAGCCTCCGTCAGCTCCTGCACTGTGGTCAGGAGAGGGAGGCAGCCCGGGCAGAGTGTGTGCACCTGCTGTTTCAAGATAAGAGAGCCACAGATCCATAGGAAGATGGGGTGCCTGAGAGGAAGGGGTGCCGGGTACAGGTGGCAGGAAGGGCCCAAGGGCTCACAAACCCAACCCTGTGTAGTGAAGAAGGAGGCTTCGGAGAAAAATCTTCCTTCCCGGGGTAACATGGAGACCAGACTACAGGACAACAGCCCCACAGAAGCCTGGCCTGGTGTCAGCTCCTCGCCATGACGTCCAGAGATGACGGAGGAGAGAAGCCTGCGAGTGGGGAGGGAACGGAGGGGACAGGATGGAGCAAGGTAGGAGAGACAGCCCTTGGGAAGGACGTGCTAGACACGGAGACCACGGCGCGGGAGCCACACCAGGCAGCGGCAGCAAGGGAGAAGTCAAGGAGCAGCACAGCCCTAAGCCGGATCCCTCCCCCACTCTGCCCACTGGGAATGCGTGGAATGCGATGGGATGATAAGTCCCGGATCCACCTGGCACAGCGGGGTGCTGATCCCTCCTTCGAAGGGAATTTTTCTCAGGGCAGGGGTGCAGCAGTGAGCGCCTCTCTACAGCAGCGATGGTAGGGAAGGGTGTGCCCCTTCAGTGGGGCACACGGGCCAGGAGCCAGGGCTGTGGGCACGGCCAGATGCCTTGCAGCTGAGCTGCAGGGTGAGTCACTAGGACAGGGCTGGCAGAGGGAGGGGCCCTGCTGCCGGGAAGGTGGCACAGCAGAGGGAGAAGGGAAGCAAGCAGGACCAGAGCGCTTTCACACTTTCAGGAAATGGGGCGCTGGGGGCTGCTGGGCTAGGAACCAAGAGGGGCTTAGCCCCCAGCGTGTGCCACCCCACTCCGGCTGGGTTTAGAGTTCTTGGAAGGCAGACCAGGTCTCCTGTGGCCCTCCCTGAGGTGGCCCAGGGTCCCCCCCTTCAGTTGAGGCCAGTCCCTGAGCGCTCACCTGTGCCATCTGGGTGGATGGCTGAGAAATCCACCAGCAGGGGTAAGAGCGGGAGGGGGATGTGCCGGCTGGCAGCTGAAGGCGGCTTGGCTGGGGGCAGAGCTGTGATCAGGGAACCTCAGCCCCAGGGACCTCTGTGCGGCCGCACCTGAGCCCGCTGCGGGCGACCTGAGGCTGCGGAGGGAGGCGATCCAAGCCTTGTCCAGGGCTCACTGCCCGCTGGCTCTAGCACGCGGCGCGGGGCAAGGGTCACCCTCCCGCGTGGCCGCAGCGGGCATCCCTGGCCACAATCGTTGTCAGTCAGAGCAACCTGCGGGACCAGGGACCATTGCCTCATCGCAGCCACAGCCAGCACCATGCCTGCTGGGACACCTGAGAAACTGAAAGTGCTTGGGAAAGAAACACCATGCATGGAGGAGTGGATAAATAAATGATGGATGAATACTTGTTTATCCCAGGTTCCTAGCAGCCTGTCCTCTAGAGGTGGGCAGGCCTGCCACCTGGTGGTCACAGGGAAAACTGTAGGTCACTCCCCCATCCCCTACCTCCCACCTACCACCCCCGCACCCCGCTCCCGCGGGCCCCTTTCTTCTCTGCAGCTTCCCGAACACACCGCCTTGTTTTCCAGGATTCGCCGGCAAGATTATGTTATTTCTCAGAGCAAAGAGATTTCTCTTTGCCCCTTAGAAGAGCCTGTCCTCCCTGGTCTCATAGCTGCCCTTCCCTCATCCTGCTCCTCAGCCTGGGGGAAGGAGAGAGGGGGGTGCTTGTATGCCCCGTGCGGTGACAGTCCTGGCTGCCCACCCTGGACATCCATTCCCTTCTTCCTCTTGAAATGCACAGTCACCTATACTCAGGGCAAAGCAAGAGTCTCTACTATATAGCCCAGCCACAGCCCCTTGAAGTCATAGGCACCCTGCTGCCTCAGTCTCCTGAGTGCCCAAGTCACAGCTGTGTGCCTGGCTTGGCGGCGCCCTAGGCATGAAGCCAGTGCCCACCCCCACACGCACACCCTCAGCTGTCATCTTTCCTGTCCACTCCTATCATAAAACAAAATATCTGTGCTTTCCCACACCCGCTTCTCCCAGGTGTCCTGGGGTAGAAACTGCATGGTCTCCAGGGAAACAAGGACAGGGTGCTGTGGGTGTGAAAAGCCTTTTTGTGAGGAAGCAGGCAGCCCACAGGTAGGCGGAGGCTGCCAAGTCCCCGAGCGGAGCGCTGTGTGATGGAGGCCCAGGGGAGCTGCCAGGCCAGCAAGTTGGAGTCTTCCCCAGGAAAAGCCATTGCTGCCATCCAAGCCTGAAGGGGAAAGCAGCTGATGTCCAAGTGGCAGGGCGCAGCCTGCTCACAGGAAGGTCAGCCCATTGACCTCACTGGTTACGTGAAGCCCTCCCACCGGGGCAGGGCAGTTGCTTGACCCTGTCTACTGACACAAGCTCAGAGGTCATCAGAAACCCTTGCTGAGGACCAGCTCACATCCCACTAAATATCTGAGACCCCTGTCCCAGACAGGTTGCCACATGAAATTAACTGTCATGGCCACTGACTTCCTCCAAAGACAGTTTTCCAGGGTGGCTGATGGATGCCCAGCATGTCAGTGAGGCTGAGCCCTGGGGGGCTCGGCTCGAGGGGACAGGTCTCAGGGACTCGGCTGGCCAAGACTAGGGAGGCAAGGCTGGCCTTGGACGGGCCATGCACTGGAGTGCACTCTCCACCTGGTGGTGCACTATGTGGCTGGCTGTCCCTTGTCCTTGTTCTGCCCACAAGGCTGGTCATTGTGTCCTTATGGGAGACAGGGGATCCAGGGTAAGGAGAAGGCCGAATCCTGGTCCTCAGGTGGCTGTGTAAACCTGCAAGGTCTCCCGAGAGCGCAATGGAGTGGACACTGTCCCCAGGGCGGGGTTGGCCAGTGCAGACCTCGGTTGATCCGGCCTGCTGCCGCTTTGTAAATGCAATTGCTTTTATACGTCATCCTTGGCTGCTTTGTTTTGTGACAGAGGCCATCTGGCCCTTGTAAGGTTTGCCAGTCTGCTCGTCGCTGGCCCACTGATCCATGCATGTGACTGACCATTAGGGACAAGAGCGAGGTGCCCGGGATCTACGCTGGCTGGAGTCACAGAGGGAAAGCGAAGTCCCTGTCATTCCTGCCTCTGGGCCCTGCAGGCTGGGGGAGATGGAAAGCACTTGCATGCACACAGAGGCCCTGCCACAGGGACCCAAGTTATCATGACCATGGTGCCCAAGGGCAACTCGCAAGCAGACACGCGGAAACACAGAGCAGGAAGGACGAGAGGCGGAGGAGGAAAGCGTGCAGGGCTCAGCTGCGGGCGGCTGTGAGTGCCGTGCGGGGCAGTCCTGCAGCCCACATTGCCCATAGGCGAGAAGACCGCAGCTAGGGCTGAAGAAGGGGCCAGATGCAGGGCGTATGCAGGCCAGGGCCAAAGGCGGACACCCCAGGGTCAGGGCAGAGCTGCGCAGCTCAAAGCCTGTGGGCTCAGTGCTCCAGTCTGGAAGGGTCGAGGGGCTGGGGTCACTATCCTCTGCTCCTCAGCATCTATGCAGCACCTGGCCGCGTGATGGGTGCAGAGGACTGAACAAGAGACCAGCCGTGGTCCCCAGGCCTTCAGGGAGAGAGCCGTGCCGCTAGATCGTTTCGACACACAACAGTAAGTGATAAAGTGGATGCGTGTTTGTTTGTCTCTCGGGATTTGGCAAAAATGATTTAGCGGAAAGCACTTTGGCTCCCTGCCATGGGGTAATGGGCAGCTGCGCCGGCTGCATGGCATCGACTCTGCTTTCAGGAAAGGCCCCTGTGCCTCCGGGCAGGGAACCCCGTCTCCAGGGGACCCAGGCCCAGCCACTCCCTTGGAGACACCAAGTGACTCCCAGACAGGCTCGTGATCCGGAGGCACCCCAGGAAATTCAATCACACCACCAGCCCGGGCAACGCTTCCGCCACTGCGGCGCTCCTGGGAGAGGAGACCCAAGGACAGCAGACAGGCAGCCCAGACCTGGTGACATCATGCCCACAGGCGTCGGTAGGGTAGCACGAGCGAGCCGCCTGGCCTGGAGTGCAGGTGGCAGGGAGTCTCAGCTCGGTGACCGACTTCACAGCTGCTCTGGCCGCCAGCCACACCAGAGCAAAACGAAAAGGCACGATGTTTCATGGATATGCGTATGTTGTTTGTTTCTTTGTTTAAAATGAAGTTTATTTGCTCAGTACACCAAACAGGATGCACTGTCATGACAAATATCCAGAAATATGTAGATCAACATAAAACAGTAATGTAAATGAAGGGCAGTTTCTTTAATGTTATGGCAACATACTCCCAGGGAGAATCTTTTCTTTAGTTAATTAAACATTTCAATAAAATAAAGGGTAATGGATTAAGTGGAAATCAGCTTGTGAATTCCAACTGTGTTAATCCATGCTTGTTAAACACTATAACTAAAATTTCCAAATAAGCACAAAAGGAGATAAAGTAGTCAGTTACCTTCTTGCTGGAATAGTCCAGAGGAAAATAGTGACTACAAATACAGCAGGCAAACTGTTAGATTGACCAATCTAAAAGAACATACTGTACTAAATTTCAGTCTCAAATTGTGCTAAATGCTCATCATTCGTATGGCACATTTTGGTCCATGATGTGGTTTAATGCCAAGACATCACAATTTGTTACAGAAACAGAGATGATTGTCGCATCTTTA
>PVKA01039230.1:0-19618 GCA_004027165.1 Ctenomys sociabilis
CACTGGGTTTATCATTCTTCCCTGGGATATATACTCTTGATACTCAAGGTTTTAGTTCAGGCCCTTTCTTATTTTTTTCTTTTTTGAGACAGGTCTCTTTATGTATTCTAGTGCCTTAAACTCACTAGCCCAGGCTGGCCTTGGTCTTGCAGCAGCCTTCTGCATGCTGGGAGTACGCGCATGCGCCACCACACCCAGTTTACTGCAGTCTGCGTTTTGATAGCTGGAAGAGTGTTGGATACCTGTAAATACCCAATACACGTTTTTTTTTTTTGATAAATGAAATGAACAATAATTAATTTCTTTGGCGAAAATAACCAAATTCATTCAGAAAGCTGCCTCCAAGTTTAAAACTAATTTTTTTTTAGACTATAAGTAAGTAAAAAGTATAATGAGCACTTTGATTCTGATACTGCACTGACACAATCAGTTTCAGCCTCTGGTCTGTCAAGACAAACAAATTGGCCTTGAAAGAATGAAAACAGAAAGTCAGACTGAGATGGCTATCTGTTTGAGGCATTCGTTTTTAAGCAGAAATAAGCATAAAGACATGCAGCTTCATGATGTAATATGAATGGGTTTCAGCTGGTCATGAAGCGCGCATTTCGGACGTGTTATTCTTTTTTTTTTTTTTTTTTTTTTTTTTTTGGCGAAACCAGGGATTGAACCTTGGCCCTTGTGCTTGCCAGGGAAGTGCTTATTCTACTGAGCCATCTCCCCAGCCCCCGGACGTGTTGACAATGCCTTCAGAGCTGAGTTCGGATTTACACAACTTGCTTGTATGGTTCCATCATCTCTTTGAATTTCCTCTTCAAACAACGCGGAGAGAACTGCATTTGAGAAAACACAAGAAACTGTGTTTTGACTTTTAGTGTTTGAGAGAAATTATCAAATGTTAATAACTTTGAAATGAAGTTGTTTTTAGGAACCAGAGAGTTTAAAAATGGGAAATGCTTCCTTTTATTAAAAAAAAACCTTTTGATATGGATTTGACAAATATTAAACCAATATTTCATATTAAGTAGATACTTAAGGTAAAGATAATTTAATCATGATCACCATACTTTTATTTGTGGTATTTACTAATTTGGTGTATTCATTGTTATATTTATGATTATTATACACAGATGTTGGATTTATTTGTACCTTAACATTTTCAAAAAAATTTTAGATGTTGTACTACTTTTTGGAAAATTAATGTGTTGGTGCACTTTAGGTACATGTAATGATCACATTCATCCTAGGGAATTTGTGTCTGTACATGATCTATCTTGATTCCTCTTTTTCCCCCAATGCACTCTCCCCCCTTCACCCTTTTTCCTTCCTTATTTACGGAAGCCTTATTTCTAGTTCTATTCTCTCTCTTCTCTTTTCCCTTCTTTCCTTCCCCCTCCCTCTTCCCTTGTTCCTTCCCATTTGAACTTCTTTCTTTCCATTTCCTAACACCTAGTACCCATTTTGGTCCTTACGCTCTGAGTTCCTCCCAGCAGTTTTTGCTGTAGTGTACCTTGATGCACATTCTGTTCACTGAGAGTGAATACTGACTTTATGGCGTAATTCTTACTGTGATATAAGGTACTTTTCTGTGATTCTTTAGTGCTACTGATTACTGCAGCAGTAAGTGGAGATTTAGAAGCTTAAGCATTACTAATTTTGTCTGTCCATCAGGTAGTTACTGCCCCTGGTGAATTGCCCAAGGTGGTTTTTGTTAAAACCCATCCACTTCTTTTATCTATTCAGGCCTACTTGGTATCTTTCAAACCTCTGAAAACCTAACTCGCCATATTCTTCCAATGGTAAGTTTCTATGTGAAACAAATTTATTATGTGAAACAAATAAGTACACATTTTGAACCAACATGAATAAAAATAATAAGAAATCAAGTTGTTATTTTTTTCTGATTGGCTTCAAGATGAAAAACTTTTGTTACTTTTCAATAGAGTTAAGCATCAAGAAAACCATAGTGTTTACTATGTGCTTTGTGATGAGACCCACCAGGCAAAAAGTTCAACTGGTTATGTCCATGTGGTCACTTCTGGCTTATTCTCATCACAGAGTTGCCATGTGGAAATCTATTTTAAATCTTATTGATGTTATCATCCTCTGCAAACTACTTACTACCAACTCCATTGACTTGCTCCCCATGTGAGACTTCCCAAGCCAGCAGGAACTGTAAGGGGAAAGTGCTGTGAATCAAAACAAACAATGACCAACCTGGTCTCCGGGGAAGAATGTCCAAAGAGGCACAAGGAGCAATGTTTGCATTAGTATAAAAACAAAAGAATGCACACAGTGCAGTAGAGACTCCTCCTCCCCCATGATAGCTGTCCATTCGAACAGCCATGAGATCCCAGGCAAATTGCTCTCTTCTCTGCTCTTAATCCACATAAACCAGAGTTGTTTTCCTTTTCTTTTCTTTGTTTTGAGACAGAGTCTCATTATGTAGTCCAGGCTGGCTCTGGACTCACGATATAGCTTAGGCTGGCCTTGAAGTTTGGGGATCCTTCTGCCTCAGCTTCCCAAATACTGGGATTACAAGTGTGTACCATCATGCCCAGCGCCAGATGGGTTCATAATGCCTTTGCGTTTGTATAATTTATTTTTCTACCTGATTCTCAAGTGTCACATTTCCTATGCCATACAGAGTTACCTCTTGGCCCTTCCACCTGGCCCAGTTTGGAACAGGTCCTCTACGTCCTTGTGCCTCACCTGCAGTTTGTCTGTTCCTCTTCCTGGAAAGACTTGATGTTTGCCTTGGGCTACTTCTCAGCTTCCTTAGTCAATTTCTTCCTTATTCACAGATAAAGAAGTGGGTCTTTATGAATAACTAGTGCTAGTGGTGATTGTCTACCCAGTCAACTTGAGAAGCTATGGAATCAAAAGTGGATGCCAAATGTCAGTTGGTCAAACCATTCAAGGCTCAAGCCCTCATTCATCCAACTAGCATCTTCCTATCCCTAAGAGTCACTCATTTCCCACCCCACCCCCACCTCACCCTTCCCCCAATTGTCCTAGTGTCTCTTCTAGCTCCTTAGTATTTCAGCTTACTACACCAAACCTTCTTGTATGCTCGTCTGTATCCAATTCACCTATTACCAGCTCCTGGCAAAATCCTTTGCACTTAATTTATAATGGTTGTGTAATTATTGTTTAATACAGTGTGTTTAGGTCAATGGTCTAAGCCTCCCCCTTCCCTGGGAGCCTCATTCTTCCATATGCTATAAAATCAGCCCATGTGGTGGGCCCAAACACCCCCTTCCCAGTTGGGGGCCACACAAAACAAACGTGATCCCTTCTCTGTCTGACAGTTGGAAAGACTTTTTAAGGCATTGTCAGAAGTGCCTGGAGTGAGGCCAAAATCCTCATTTCCTTTTAACCATATGCTGTCAGGGTTTAAAATCTTTTTACCTTTTACTAACTCTAAGCAAATTAGTGTACAGTCCTCAAGCAATCTAGGAGTGGGATGGATGGACATTTGATGTATTGCTGGATGTGAATGAATTACTTTGGTCCCATTAACTCATCAGGCTTCTAAGATACTGGTTTCATTGTGGGGGTTAAATGACCTAATCCATGTGCCCAGCACAAAGAGGTGGTCCATAAATGTTCATCTTGATCATATCATTCTTCCTCCTCTTCTTGGTCTGTATTCTGTCACTAGAGCTGACAGCAGACATTGACTTTCAAGTCAGTGAGTAATTGTGAGGTCCTCTCATTTGCTGTCTTTCCAGCTTTCGAATCAATGGAGCTTTAGATAACTTGTGTAATTAGAGATACTATGTCCTAAAGTCATTTATTCTCTGAAATAAGCTTCATGGGCTAACTTACATTTATGAAAGATGCAGCGTACAGTAGGACATGCATCCTGACATGGCCTCTTCTCCCAGGAGTGGGGATAAGTAAAGGCCTCTGGTGGTCTTTTCACTCATCCTCCAGTTGTAACCAGAGGACGCATGGTTTTCTAACACTTGGGGCAATGACGAATTCCATTGGTGAGTGCAGAACAAAACCATTTCTGTATGAAAAGGTAACCACTCTCTGATTTCAGCTCCTTGGCTCTGTGCTGTCACAGTGGAGCCAACTGGCTGAACCAGAAACTCCTTTGGATGTGGATTAACTTTTGCCCCATAGGAATTTAATTCTGCAATCAATTTGAAAATATTGTATATTGTTGTGATCTAACAAATGCTGTAAGAAAACCTTAGGAGGGGGATGAGTTTAAGAGTGCACTGGAATTGGTGGATTGTGAGTGAGATTGTGAGCAGTGAGAAGAAGGGTGGTGATTAGCAGTGCTGCAAGAGAGCTTGTCCTTGGGGGAGGAGAGCAGTGTCCCCTGAAAGAGGAACAGTGAGGGCTTGGGTTGAATGACCAGGAGGGGCCAAGGCTGGCCGTTCAGAGAAGAGTGAGCAGCTCACAGGTTGCAAGGCAGGAGGCTCCAGTGGGTGAAAGTTGCTGTATTTGATAGAAGGAATATATGGAATCAATTTTTGTTTTGTTTTTATTTTTTTATTTTTATTTTTATTTATTTATTTATTTTGTCTTTTTGAGACAGGGTCTCGCTATGCAGTTCAGGCTGGCTTTAAGCTCACTTTGTAGCTCAGGCTGGTCTCGAACTCACAACAATCCTCCTGCCTCAGCCTCCCGAGTGCTGGGATTACAGGCATGCGCCACCACGCCCAGCTTATTTTGTTTTTAGACAGAGTCTCCCCATATAGTTCAGGCTGGCCTTGAAATGGTGCTGCTCCTCTTGCCTCAGCCTTTTGAGTGTTGGAGCTGTAGGTGTACATCACCATGACCACATAGATAAGTTGAGTTTTGAGGCCCATCTTTCTGAAGCAGGGAACCTGCATCCTCCAGCAAGATAAAGGCAGGCAGACTTGCTCCTGACCTTGTGAATAGTCTGGAAGCACAAAGTAGAAGACGGAAGGACAGAACATGGCTTAGGAAATTGAAAGAGACGAGCAAAAATAAAAGCAACACTGAATTTCAGCTCAGAAGCTCAAAGTAAAAACTCATTTTTAGAAACTTCTATTTTCTGAGAAGCTGTCAGCAGCGCCCTCAGCCCCGCTCAAGGGTCTGCTGAACTGCAGCAGGTAAGTGCGCAGAAGTGTTTACTGCAGTGTTCAAAGCGGTGGAAGTTTGAATCTCGCGTAATTCAATTAAAATGTGTATTTTTGTGATAAGTGAACCAGAAACAAATACAAAGAAACCATGAATGGGGGATGGGAGGAGGGAGGGCCGTATGACTGTGTGCCCACTGTGAACGCGTTCAGTGGGTAAAAACGAAGTGAGGGAGTGGCCCCTGCTCCTATGGGTCGTCTCCACGTTGCCACTGTCATTTCCTCAGGTCGTTATGAAGGACCAGCAGGCTCTGGAAGGACACCTAGTGTCTTCTCATCCTGTATCCTGGAAGAAGCAGCTTATATTTCTCACAAAGTGACAAACTGCAGAATCTGGAGGCAGCTTCTATGGTCAAGTTCAATCAAATCGACCTTCCAGCTTCTTCTTATCCATCTTTAGACTGGCATTATAATGGCATGGGGCTTGTGAAGTGAGTATGTGAAAAGCTCTCTGAAGATAACCAAAATCTTTTTAATTAAGATGAAGGTATTATCATCTTTAATTATCTTTGCTCTCCTTGGACCATGGCATGCTGGGACTTGTAGTTTCCAGGATTTTCTTCTCTCCTAAATCCAGAGGAGTATTATCAGCTTCTCGCAGATATTGATGCTAATGGCAGCCTGCTCTAGTGTGCAAGAGTCAAACACTGAACCATTTTTCTTTTTCAAAAATTTCTTTTATTCATTGCTTATCTTAGTTTGATGCTATGTGGAAGGGGCAGGTGACAGAGGAGTCTGTGAAGACTGCAAGCAAAGAAATTGTTTTCATTGGCAGTGATGACAATCAGTTCCTGCACCTAGACATCCAACCTACCTCTGCCAAAAAGTGGTTTCTCAAAAGCATAAGATTCTATGTTTACAAGAATGTGTGAAGAAGTTACTTCTTAAAGTCAAGAACCATGAAAAGAATATTTTCAGAAGAAGCAAAGTTCTGCAATGAAAATGAAAAAAAAAAATGTTTTCACTGTCTATGATTTACATGGGGAAGGTTACATGAAAGAAAACCATACTGGACTGGAGAGAATGCCCAAGGAGTAGCATAAGATTTTGGAGAAAGACACCGAATTCCCTGGTCCCTTCTTCCTAATGAGTTAAGATGATAATTACATTTCCTTCAAGTGTAAGAATTTGATTTGCTTCTTTTTTTAAATTTTATTTTTGTTTTATTGAATTACATATATCAATGAGACAGTTTTAAGATACCTTGACAAGATGGATTTGATAAATTAATACATTGCAAACTGTTTTCATAATGTTTTGGTATCATAGAAGGTGCATACATGATATTATACTTACGGACATTATTATACCGTATGTCTCTTATCAGTAAATAGAGTGCAGCTGTTTGCGTATCTTATTTTTTATACCTGAATTACATCAAAGATTCAATAATTAATACTTTCTACCTTGTTATTTTCCTAGTGGTTGTCCATAGTACTGATTTGCTTCTTATTTAAGTGACAACAAACTGAATCAAATAAGTACATAAAAATCATGCGAAAATTGCTTAATACTTCAAACTACTTAAAGTACAATAAAAGAGATCTGACTGGGGCTTCCAAGACGTGTGCATGGGGTCAATACCTTTAACAAGGAAGGGGAAAATTCCTGCACTGAGGAACCCTAGGGGGCATGAGACCACACAAAAGTGAAGTGGATCTTTGTTCCTATTTTTTGATACCATCTATGCTATACCATTATGCTCTGTTTTGTTCTGTCTGCTTGTGTCTTTACTACAAGTTCTTCCCCTCCCTGCCCAAAATGAACTGAGTTTTGCCATGGAATTCAGTTTAATTCTTGCATTTTATGGTGGGAAAAATCTCAATGTGCTCAGGATCGTCCTGTTGCTGCTGCATTTAGTTTAGAAACCAAGGCTTTCTGCCTCTCAGAGTGTCTTCCATTTGTACTTGTGGGCTCTCAGGAGAGGATGCCATGGCATGTGCAGACCCTTGGCTGTGCACAGTGCTTGGATATGAGTGCTAAGGCTTTCTAGAAATCACAGGAAGTGAGGAGAGGACTTTTGGTTGACTACCAGTGTCTTCAGTGTTGCCTCTTCTCTGACAGGCTAGGGCTCCTGGTCTTAAGGTAGAGGACATGACCAGAAAGTCAGTGGACATTCAGAATAAACACTACTCAGTTTCATGGTTTCAGTATGGAAGGAGAGGTAGAAGAGTTCACACTACATGTGGCAAGAAAGTGAAATCCTCAAAACTGAGAAAATCAGACAGCATCTTGAATTTATTCTACTATGGGAGATATTTCTGAGAAAACCTCTAAAGTGGACTGTCCTCCAATTTTCAAATTCATGATGATAAGACAACATATAATGCTTTTGAAGCTAATTTTTTATTTGAAATTGAGTAAAGAGATAACCATAATTTTTTGTACACATATAGATAATTAAGATAATAATTATGTCTGATATGCTCCTGGTACTAGTTCTTTACATTAAAAATTCCTGCAAGAACAGTACCAATGACTTTAAGGCTCTGCATAATGAGTCACATGAAAGTAGTAAGGGTTAATGAAGGGTAAGTAGTAAAGAAGACTTTTCTCTGTGGAATGAAAACTCTTAGGCAGTCTGCAGTAAAACAGAGCAATATTTTGATGGCAAATGAGCTTCTACATTAGTGTAGGGAAGAACACTCAGTTTTTCTCTTGAGGAACCTGCAATCCCAGCTACTTGGGCTGTGAAAGCAGGAAGATGGCAAATTTTTGGCCAGCCTGGGCCACTTGATGAGATCCTGTTTCAAAGTGAAATATATAAAGGGCTGTGGATGTAGCTCAGTGGTAGGGCACTCCTGGGTTCAAGCCCTAGTATTGAAAAGCAAAAGGGAAAGAAAACCTCAATACCTGACTGGCACTGTGCACGACTGGGTCCTGGGCTCTACCATTGAATTCTCTCACTTCCAGTACAAGACCTTCTTTTTAAAGAAGAAATGGGTTGGGCTGGCCAAATAGCTCAGCAGATTAAAGGGCATGCAAGCAGGCTCAGGGGCCTGGAGTTCAATCCCTGGGCCTGCTGTGCTGGCCCAGCCCCTGGGGCATGCTGAGACAGCAATTGAGACTGGGTGTGGTGGTGCATGCCTATAATTCCAGCACTTGGGAGGCTGTAAATAGGAGAATCACTATGAGTCTGAGCTAGTAGTGAGAACCTGAACATGCTGTAGACCCTTCCCTAAAGTACAAAAAGAAGGAGAAGGAGAAGGAGAAATAAGTTTAGGACCAGCTCAGTGGTAGTGGTGTTTGTGCTCCAATGCAGTCTGATTTCAGGCCCAGGAAAGAAGTATTTTCTAAGAGAAGTTTCCTAAACCATCCAACTTCCTGCTGTCTAGCACTGTTCATCCAACTCCCAGGGATGAGACTGTTCTGTATCTGCTCATCCCATGTACCAGAAAGTGGCCCTTCTGACTGTCAGATCCCCAGTCTGGAATGTGGCTACTGCAACCAACAACTTGACTTGCACTGTATTTAGTTTATTCAGATTTAAATATAGCTATCAGTGTGTGGTGAGTGCCCATATTAAAATAATGCTGTAGACAAAGAGGCTCATGGTGACTCTGGATTTTGATCTGGATTGCTTGCCTGCATGCATTTGTGAGCCCAAAGACAGTAAAGTTATAGCATAAATAAATGAAGGAGGAGGATGATGAAGAGGAAGAGAAATAAGAGGAGGAGAAGAGACTCCTTACTCTCAAAGAATAATTTGAACTTTAGAGCTTTGAAGGTGGGATTACCTCTGGTCACAAGTTTGAGGCCAGTCTGGGCAACAGAGTATGACCCTCATGTCTAGAGAGTAAACAACTCCCAATGGAATGGAATTCCTCAGCGTGGTTTGAATTTTATCCAGAAGAGCATCACTGTGGTGTATGATCTGGTGGCTTTGGCTTTTAAAAATACGTTAAAGACAGATACTGTAGTTTGAACTTTATTAGTTGCTTAGAGAGAACCAAAGCCAATCTCAAATGAAGGTCTTATGTCCATTTACGAATCTCATGTTCTATATGATCTGCTTTTGTAAGGTAGACTTTCTTAGAGCTGGCAAAGACATTAGTTGGCCTCATTTTCATTTTTATCAGTACAAACGTCAAAAGGCAGGAAGTCAAGCGACTGGTGGGAGGGCCTTCTTCTTGGCTGGAGCTGGATGCTGCCTCCTCACCCCCAGGCTTCAGGCTTCTTTGGGCAGTCTTTGAATTCTAATGGGCCTGCACTGAAGGTTTCATAATAACAGCCCTCTGAAGCCTCCCTAGGAGTTTCCCAATCGGAGATCTTCCCAAATAGCTGACGTTCCTTCCCCTGCGTCTGTCTCTTGTTACTCACCAAACCTCTGATAAGGCCAGGATGAAAAAAGAGAGTAGGTATTTTCTGATCCAATCTCTAGGATAAAATAATGTTTTCTAAAACCTGTGTGCAGAGATTTGACAAGAGCTCTTTGGAGTCTTAAATTTGTTTTCAAAAGAACAAGCAAAACAAATTTTTCAGAGAGCTGATGTGGCCGCTTGTTACCAACTGTTACTGTCCTGACAGTCCATGAAGGTAAAAATGAACCTCCTCTTAGAACTTGTATTTAGGAAGAAAGAGGGAAGACCTCCAACATTCTCTGAAGTGGAAACCTAGTATAAGTGTTAAACAGAAAAAGAGGATTGCTGCTTAACAAAGTTGCCAGGATAAATTTTTTAATATTAAACATTCATATATTTATTGATTGCAATTATTTATTAGGCTGTACATATAGCAACTATTTACATTGTGCTTCTGTTGATTAGGTATTAGAACTTCAGTAGAGGTTATTTGAAGAATGTGTGTAGGTTTTTGTGAAAATATTGCATCATTTTATATAAAAGATTTGGGCATCTGTGGACTGTGTTATCTTCATGAGATATAGGAAACAACCTGCCATGGTACCAAAATTAGAGGGGCTGGGGAGATGGCTCAGTGGAATAAGTGCTTGCCTGGCAAGCGGAAGGGTCTGAGTTCAATCCCTGGTTCCACCAAAAAAACAAAACAAAACAAAACAAAACAAAATTAGATAGATAGATGGATAGACAGACAGATGAATAGATAGATGTATTCACATATACATACATGCGTGCATGCATACATATAAAAATATGTCCATGTTACAGCACCAAAAAGGCAGTAAGTTATCATTCCTTGAAGATATTTTGAAACAACATGTAGTATGTGCCAATATTATATATTTGTATCTAAGCAAGTACTTCCATAGTACTACCAAGACTTTATCCATGTGTCTATTGCCAGGATAAATGTTGAGAAATATAATTCACCAAAGAAAAACGTGAAACTGAAATAATTTAAGGAGTTTTTAAAAACCCAAAGGATTATATAATCTCAGGATTTAACGCTGTTTAACAGCAGCAGCTAATTAGGTTTTGTGTTGCTTTGTGAGGAAGATTTCTAAGCTGAATATGGTCTGAACTGGGGATTATTTTAGATGTCAAATGTGTTAGTGCAGGGAGAAGTGGTGGAATGGGGAACTGGGAAGATCTCTCACTGCTGGGTCAGGTGGGCTCTATACTGAGGTTAGCTCAGTTGGAGGATATTAGATTAGGGAATATTTCTTGGATCTTAAAATTATTTGCTAAGATTAAATTTGAAGGGGTAAGAAGAAGCAAGTAGAGAAGAAATCAGTGCCATCTAGGAGTCAGAAAATTCAGATACACCATTCTCCTAAAATTCCAGTTTCTTTTGTGTCTTATCTCCCCAGGCAAGTCCCTTAAGGGCACACACCTTGCCTCATATATTTTTTATTCCTTCTACCACCATCCTTAGGATTATGCAATAAGCATTTGTTGGGTAACTGAGTTGTTTAGAAACTGGAATTACGAGACTGTTTTCCATTGTGTCTTACAAAAGAAATATGAATCTTGAGAAGAGGACAAAAGTTTTAAGAAAAGAAGAAGAAAAAGAAAAGTCAAGGGGACAGGAAGAGCCTAAGAAGAGCTGTATGCAGAGAGTATAGGGATTATCATAAGAAGACAGCAGCATTCAGAATTCAAATAAGGGCTGCTTGGCAGCCAGCTATAAATTGAGATAATGCATGGCTTTGGCCCTGCCATGTTTCCTAGCTTTTCTCCTTGCCCTCTCTTCATTGTTTAATCCTTAAGTTCTCACTTTCCATTTACCTGTGTTATACCTTTCAATTTTTTGTTTCTCCTTTTGAGTTGTTATATTAGAGAGACTATATAATATTTACACATGTGCATCTGGTTTATTTCACTTATGAGTATATGTTCAAGTGGCATCCACTTATATATGAATGCTTTGAGTTTATTATTCATTATAACTGAGTAATACTCCATTGTATAAAGATACGACATCTTTTTCATCCATTCCTCAGGTGATGGGCATTTTGGTTGCTTCCAAGATTTAGCTATCACAAATTGTGCTGCTATAAACATAGGTACACATCTATCCCTATGATATGATATTTTCAGTTCTTCTGGGAAAATTCCCACTAGGGGGGTAGCTGGCTTGAATGGGATTTCCAGTCCTAGTTTTTTTTTTTTTTTTTTTTTTTTTTTTTTTTTTTTTTTTTTTTTTTTTTTTTTTTTTTTTTTTTTTTTTTTTTTTCTGGAACCGGGGATTGAACTCAGGCCCTTGTGCTTGCCAGGGAAGAGCTTACTCTACTGATCCATCTCCCTGGCCCCCAGTCCTAGTTTTTTAAGCAGTCTCCACAGTGATTTCCATAACGGCACCAGTCTACATTTCCCATCAGCAGTGGAGAAGGGCTCCTTTTTCCCCACAGCCTCTCCAACAATTGTTGTTGGTTGATTTCTTTATGATAGCCATTGTTTCTGGGGTAAGATGGTATCTCAGTGTTGTTTTAACAGGTGAGATTTGATATAGCTGGCAGCATCTGATTTGAAGAGTAGTGCAAGAGCCTGATTAGTTCTGGAGGAGAATCCAGTTGGCCCAAGTATAAAGATCAGGCAAGCAGCACGAGGAGGCTGGGCACCCACCACACCCACTCCGCCCCCACCACTTCCCTGGTCTGTGTCTCTGCTTGAGCACTGACATCAGGGCTCCCATCCTTGCCTCAGACTCTAGTCTTATCTTGTATCCCTTTCTTTAGCTCTGGATTAAAAATAGAACTCAGGTTTTCTCTTCAGTACCATAGCATTTCTGTTTATCAGTTCTCTAGAAGTTGCCATATTTGTTGGAATTGTTCTCTTTGTGAGAAGGAAGACACAGAGGGATTTTTTTTTTTTGTCCTATGCTTATCACTCAAACTGAATAATGTGTGAATACATTTTAGTTTTTACACAAATGCTTGCCTAACTCATGAGGGAAGGGTTGAAGTGGTCTTAGGTCTGAAACTCCACTCGCCAGTTCCTGAATCCCAGGTCTCTCTTCAGCAAAGTGTGCTGGGTCTGCCCACTTTTGTTGATTGAGATTCCATGCAGAGCGCAGGGCATCAGCGTCATCACTGCTGCCGTGTGCTAGGGCCCTGGGCTTGGAGCTCAGTTGTGGGTTGGCGCCAGCCCTCGGCCTGCCAAGACATGGCTGTCTTAATGTTTTGAATCTAATTTTGGGCATTTTAAATCTATCTTCAAAACAGGACTAACACTACCCATTTTGTCTCCATTTTGCTGATGTTGTGGTAGCAGAGTTCTGAATCTTTGGAAGATACAGTGTTGTTTCTATTTGAAGGAGAAAGTTCCTTTCACTAGCATGTAGTAGGAATGAGGCACCAGGATGTCAGGTGGCCAAAGGATTTGCCCCAAGGAGTGCCAAAATCCAGGCCAAGACAAGCATTTTAATATCATGTCATATGTCCTTGTCTCCTAGCCTGACTAAATTAGGAACTATGTAAAGAATTTAGGGGACACAATTACTGGGAGTAAGAAAGAGATTTCAGCTCATGAGAGTAACTTGCTTAAAATTTATATTAATGGACAAGTAAGAACAGTGCAGGGTCCTCGGGGAAGGACAGTGCTGCCGGTACCCATAAGAAAGAGTAGACGGACCTTCAGCTTGCGCAGCCTACTGAAATCTCCAAGTAGTCTGCAGTAGTGTCACTTTCTGCAGTGCGCTGGCCGGGCAGCTACCCACTGCTGGAGGATCAGGAAGGGGATGTCATGGAGATGCACCTGTGGAGAAAAATACTACCAGAACTTAGGGAGAATCTCCTGCCTCAGATTTTTTTTTTTTTTTTTTTTTTTTCATTTTGTATTCTAAAGTTTCACTTCTCTACTGGATCAGTAACAGTTCTTACAACCCCACCTGCAACCTTTGGGTGCTTTGGGGAAAGAAAGTAATTTTATTCTCTCCCATACAACCTATGATTTAAAAAAAAAAAAAAAAAACAACTTTACTTCACTGGGGCAGCTGTTTAAGGTACTTGAATTGAGTGTCAGAAACGTCTGTGTCCCAACAGGGTGTCTCTATGCAGCTCAGACTCACAGTGATCCTCCTGATTTCAGCCTCCCCAGTGCTGGGATTACAGACATGCACCACAAAGCCTGGACTCTGGGGCTGTGGCAGGACATGGCGTGTGGTGCTGAGGATCAAATCCGGGTTCTTGTGCTTGCCTAAGCAGGTGCTTAGTCTACTGACCTATCTTACCAGCCCTCCAGCTTTGCAGTTAAAGAGCAAAATAAAAACAAGATGATAGGAAACAGAGAGGATAGACATTTTTAAGATGAGGAAGGGAATCTGGGAAGGGGGAGGAGAAGAAGGAATATACTGAATTCCCAAACTAATGTAATTAGGCATTGAAAACATATACTGATAAAAAAGCAGAAATACAGCAGGTGAAGACAACATGCCTCCTCCCCACCTTGAAGACGGTCCTCTTTGACCTACTTCTGGGTTTCCAGGTCACCCCTGGCTTATTTGCTCAGATTCTCCCAATCAGGCAGCAGATGGGCAGTTTCTGCGCCAAGACTTAGCAGCTGAGTCTTCACTAGGCTTCTTGCCCAGCTACTTTTTATCAAATCTTTCCTATGCTGAAATCCCTGTTGGTTTTTGGGAAAAATCCCCCTCTAGGTAGGATTTGCTGTTTCCCGACTATCTCATCCTCCGCCCATTTCACGCTCCTTTGGCTGCTCCTGTGCTCTCACCAACGTGAGGGGATCATCCGGGCCTTCTGCTGCTGTGTCAGTATCTCCTCTTACTAGGTTCTTCTTTTTGCTTTTTGTCAGTTAGAGTAAAAGACTGGCTTTTTACAGAGGGTGTCCCTGATCAATGTACTGCAAGCCTCTCTGAAAGAGGAAACCAGTGCTTCTGAGTCTGTTCTGCTCTCACTTCATCCCAGAGGAAGACTAGCCTGGAGGCGAGGGTTCATCTTATAATTTCTGAAGGGAGAACTCATTACTGCATTTTAGCCTTCCATGAGCTCAGTGATCTGAGAGCAGGAATATTTTGTCTTTTCAGTTGTTCTCAGGGCTCGTAACACAGGAGATATCCCAACAGAACAGGTGTATCTGTAGAATGAATGCATGAAGGAGCCTTGTCTGAGGCACGTTAGGCTGTCCGTATCTCTCATTCCATCTTCTCTCTCTATGTTTTCATTAGGAACATTGGTGCCAGTAAGACTCCCACTCACCTTTCAGTGTTTTGATCTATTGTGGAGAAAGGTCACTTCAAGGAGATTGGAAGTTTTTCACAGCCCCCCTTGTGTCCACCTCTATCCCCCTAAGGTAAGCATATCTTAAAGCCTGTCAAGGAAACTTCCAAAATACCATCTTGTGTGTGCACATGGCTAGAATCCAGCTAACACTGCAGGGGTCAGTGAAGCAGCCCTGAGCAGGCTGGGTGGGCACCTGGTGATGATGGGCATGGTGTGTCCTGCCCCTGGCTGGCAGCAGCTGCCTGACTGTGAAGTATTTGTTCTAGCTGTTGGAAAGCAAGTAGCCCCCGCCTTGCTATGGTGTGTGGGATCACCATTTTCTGTCGCTGAAAAGGGGGGCTCTCTATTCTCACTTGAGTCCCATATGCAACTTGATGTACCTTCCTTCTTTTTTTAAAATTCATTTATTTATTACAGTGTCTCGCTACACATCACGGATTCTTTTTTTGCGGGGGGGGGGGTCAGCTCAGCCCGCCCTGGGGGGAGGGGCTGGCATGGCATGTGGTGCTGGGGATCGAACCGCGGTCCCTGAGAGGTGCTTTAGACCTCTGAGCTATCTTGCCAGCCCTGTACCTTCCTTCTGATTAGTATCTACTCACTGGGAGGAGCAGAGGGGGAACAGTCTTCTAGGCAGCTCCAGACTGATCACCTTGAACTCACTTCATTGCCATCATGAATGTAGTTCTTAAGACAAGTTGTGGCTGGTTTCCCATGTACTACTGCATTGGCTTACCATTCGGTACCTCAACAGGATGCCGCAACGCTGGAGTGATGGGACTTGGATTTGTAATTGGTCATGATGCGTATGAAATCTACAACAGCACCTTGGTGTCCCTCAGGATGAAAGGTGCTCTGCAAGTGTGAACCATGATTTCTTCTTGACAGCCAAATATAACATTTCCACTAAACACTGCTTAACAGTGTTGTTTTAAAGATATTAATTGAGCCTTTCATCTATACAATGCAATTATCAGTCTAATTGCAAATAATTGGTTGAGGTGGAGGAAGAAAAGTACCTAAAACAATCAGGTAAGCAAAACATTAGCAAAGTTAAGACTACTAAGTTAGAAGTTTGCTTTAATTTAAAAGAAAGAACGCCAATCAGGCTGCTTTGTCTTGGTGGGTAAACATCCTAGTGAAGTGGGAGATGCAAGTAAGCCTATAATTAATCCTGAGTACAATGGGTGATAAAGGGAGAAACTTCAGGAGTTAGCTCCCCATCCCTAATGGAGCTTTCCATCAAAAACATTTCCTCTAGCTTTGCAAATGCTATTTTGACGTTATTTCCATGGAATAAATCAAAAGCGTCAACCACGCAGCCCCGTTGCTGCTGGGGGGAAAAAGAGGTTTCAGCTTTAGAAAACATTTGTTGTTGTTGTTGTTGCCATTGTAGACTGGGAGACTAACAAAGCTCCATGAATTTTTTTTTGAAAGAAAGAAGAAAAAGGAGGGGAAACGCGAGCCGCAGATTGCGGCGAGCTTTACAAATTGGCACAGCCTTATCAACAGCATTTCATGGTTTCCTGGAACCCTTTCAGCGGAGACTTTTCTTTGTCAGAGACGGTTTAAGCTTTATATTATTTAAAGCTATATCGGAGAGTTCATGAAAATTGCTTTTAGTTTTCCAGACTCTTAAAGCATCGCCACCGATGTTCGCCTCTGGTGAACGCGGCTGTTTGCTGGTGAGGCAGCTATGTGCTTCACCCCTTCATCTCACTTTTGCTTCCATCCTTCTCTTTCTTGCAGCCAGGGAGGAGCCTGGGAGGTTATCACTCAGGGATCCTGCCTGCTCTCTCTTGCCATATCAGTGGCAACTATGGCTAGAGACAGGTTCGTGTTGTGTAAGGTGATGGTTAGTTTCAGAGGAAGAGTGCTGAGCACACCTTCCTTCTTTAGGTCCTGGATGCCCCACAGAGCCCCCCACCCATTCCCTTTTTTCCTGTGCACTCTTGGAGGGCAGGGGCCACATCTCTTCCTATTGTTTTCAGCTCTGGGCACTTTGGGACACGTGCTGTCATTTGAGCACCCACATGAACTATCCTATGACAGGAGATAATTAAATGAACAATCTGCCTAATAAACAAAACATCTGAAGTCCCCGCTAATGAGTCATTTATTAAAATAATATATAACAATACAGAATTCTGCCATCAAAGATCTTAGACACTTTTGTAGTCCAGTGTGGGATTTTACCTGGAGAGGCATGGCTTGTAGACATACATTTGTTTCCCGAGAGAAGAACACTGAATTTTAAAACATTTCTTTAGCTGTAGACTTGCTGTGGATGCTAAATGGATTCTAAAGAGTAGATGAGAATTGCTTTAAGAGAACAGATACAAAATAAGAAGTGCAAGCAAACTGTATTAGGATGGACTGAAAGGTAGTAACTTGAAAGGAGAATATGCAAGGATGAGCCAATGGAGAAGAAAGGCTCTGAGAGCACACGGATGCCCTTCTCGATAGGAGAGTCTGGCTAGTGGAAGTGGCACTCTTAAAAAATGAAAGCATTTGCTAAATATGGCATTAGGATGGATGTATATGCCAATGAACAAACTTTTTTAATTATGGGAGAAGTTAGTTACTGTTTTAATTACTTAGAAAGTGATTATATTGAAGTACTGCTGGACCCCCTGGGCCTCCTGGGTTGCTTGAGCAATTTACTGTGCTCAAGAACATATTCTGAAGAGTTTCTTCAAAAACACAACTCAGTTTTGAGAAATGAAATTGCTGCTCCTTTCTTGCATGAAAAATACCAGTTTAGTCCATTAGATTCTTGCCAGAACCTCATCTAAATGCTGTGATGAAAAGTACATTTAAGTATTTGGAAAACTCGGCAGGAGGTCAGGGAAATGATCAATAAGAACCATGATTTGTTTTGGCTATTGTTTGAATTTCTAATCAGGGTCACTTAGACCTCTGCTGACTTAATGGAAACCCAAGGTGCTAGAAAAACTTGTTAGCAGTAGTGGGAAAACAGGTATGTCCTATGGAGCATTGTCCCTGTGACTTCCCAATAAGGACAGATATGTGTCGTGCGGGTAGATTATTTCATCTTAACTGATAGCCGTGAATTGTTCAGTTGTCCTGTTACTCCTCTACTGACTCCTGCAGTTTCCTCATACTGTCATACAGGTGCCTTAAAAAATCATCCTTAGTAATGCAGATCCACACATAGCCTCGGAGTTGGCTTGGGGACTCCTGTAAATAGACGACAGTGTAAATAACAAAAGAAATTCCTTGAACGTTCTATGGAAGGCTCTTTGTTTTTTTGGGGGGAGGATGGAATATGAATGTAGGAGTTGAACATATAAAGCGGAAATCACTTGATAAGCTTGTTAAATATTTTGGGACGGAGCCTTGCCAGTCACAGTGTAAGTATTTTCGCCATTTGATATTCATGAGACTGGAAGGTTTAGGATGAGCTAGGAACTAAGTACAAGAGATTTGGCTTTCTAATGTAAACACCATTATCATTTGGAAATCAATTAGCTCTTTGCATGGGGGGAATGAGAAGACCAGGGGCTTCTGAACCGCTATTGTGAGCAGGGCTATTTGCTTTAATTAAGAGGAGACACAGTGGATTACTGTCTCCAAGTAAGGAGTTGGGAAGAGTCCGAAAATTACACTTTACCCTGAGAGCAACAAAGCCTAAGCAAGAGACAAGCTTTGCACCAGGCCAGCCTACAGCAAATTAGCTCTTAAGCTGGCAACTTTTAGAAAGACTCTTGCACCAAATAATTAGGAGAAATGTAAAAGGTGGCCTGTCCGAAGTGCTAGGCTCACCTCAGTCTTGTTGCCTTATCAGGAAGATAGATGATAAGTGCTTCCCTGTCATCTACTCCCTGAGATGTAGAACTGAGAGAAAAAATTAATTTCAAATCAGATCTTCAGTGCAAAAATGAGTGAAAGTAACAAACTTCTTGATTGGTCAAAAAAAATTGAGATCCTTGTGATCTACAGTGTCATCTGATGAGGTATGCATGTGTATTTTTCTCTCTCTGTTTTCTCTTATAAACCAAGTCACTGAAAAGAGTTGCAATCAACTTTGACTTTCATTTGCTCATTCATCCGTCCATGAAATAAATAAATAATAAAGGCAAACTATTATAAGTGTCAGGGACCCAGGTTCTGGGAGACCCTTGGGAATCAGGTGCAGTATGTCCTTGGAGAGGGCCAGGAGCCAACAAGGCTGGTTCTGAGCATGTAGGAGAAGCACCCTGCCTTTGGGAGACAGGAAAAGCTCTGCATGCTGAAGTAGAGTTAGAAAGAGCCAATCAGCAGAGAATCTTGCTGGAAGAAGAAATCACAGGCAAATGCACAAATTGAGACAGAGTTCCAAGGTCTGAAGAGGAGCTGAGGGTGGTGTGTGTGTGTGTGTGTGTGTGTGTGTGTGTGTGTGTGTGTAAACAGAAGGCTAGAGCAGCAGGCAGCCACCAGTCACAGAATGAGCTGAACTGGGAAGTGAACCCATGTTTCCCTAAGGATTGGGGGAACTGTTGAGACAAAGGATTGCAGTGATTAAATACATATAGATTTTAAAAAAAGATGATTCTGGTAGGAAATGGTTTGAAAGGGCACAGCTGGAGGCAGGCTGATATCAGGCCCTTTGGAATCATTCAGATACAAATGTCAGTCTCTTGGACAAGAGTGTTTGTAGTGGGGAAAGAAGAAATAAAAGATTCTTTCTAGGAGAGAGAGGGACTGGAGACAGGTGTAGCGCTACATATCTGTAATCCCAGCACTCTGGAGACTGAGGAAGAAGGATCACAAATTGGAGCCCAGCCTGGACAGTTTAGTGACTCAGCAAGACTTTGTCTTAAAGTTTTAAAAAAAATTAAGAAGGGCTGGGGTGCAGTTCAGTGCACACCTCCCAAAAGAGAGAGAGCAGAGAGAGAGAGAGAGA